>CM065807.1:186601357-186831357 GCA_033398695.1 Orobanche coerulescens | reverse complement strand
AGCACAAATACAACAATAATAGTGTATACAATGATATCAAACGTATATATAATTTTCTGAGAGTTGTTGTTATGTATGATACCATATGCCTTGGTATTTAATGGCATAAAGCCTCAACTAGCTGTTAGCCCATGTTGCCTGCATTACGTACGTTATATGTCCAGCATTACGTCCGTTAACCATATTACGTACGTTAAGACTCCTTCATTACGTACGTTTTGTATAGTGAAAATCAGTCCAGTAGCAACTGTCTTCTTCTTTACGTATGTTATATATCCCTCTTTACGTACATTATCTTTAGTCAAAATATCTGTTGCATGCTGACCTACTCCATGACGTCATCTTCAATGGTTCCTTGTTTGAATTCGTATTCAAACCATTACGTACGTTAAGCATGTAAGCTTACATACGTTAAGCTTGCCTCCTTACGTACGTTATACATGTTATGTTGCGTACGTTAAACATGTATGCTGCACTCGTCTGCCTTCAGGTGACTTCTCATTACATACGTTATATATGTTGCATAGCGTATGTTACCTTCGATAAATCTCACTACTTTGCTTTTCTATCCGGCTCGTTCGTCTTCGACTCCTTCGTTGTTTTGGTTCGTTCTATTATTCTTTTATTTGATCGATAACATCATCAACATATCATTAGCTCATAATCAACTCATCATCAAAACCAATTTATGATTATATGGAATAGAATATTCCAACAATCTCCTCCTTTTTGATGATGACAAAACAACAACTTTTTAATGGAATTTTATACCTGCAGAATCAAAACAATTACGGATCAAAGTTTTGGCTTTGTCCATTTTATTAGTTTTTTCGTCTTTTTCCCCCTTTCATGATCGGGATATTGTTTTTATTTTTCTTGCCATTTTTCCATGACTCGTATTCTCCTTCTCCCATCATTTTTCTCGACTTTCTCTCCCCCTTTTTGTCATAATCAAAAAGTGCATAATAAAATATTGATACAATTAAGTATTAATGGGTAAAACTCCCCCTGAAAAATAAATTTTCCCATTTTTTAAAAAATAGTAACCCCCCTGAGTTAAATATCAATTGTTAAAAATATAAATTATCAAAATACCAATTGATGGAAATATATTAATTTTGATTTTTGGGGATCCAACCGAGAGTTGGTTTTTCTATTGAAACATAGACGATATTCGGTATAATGGTTCCTTTTGGAATCCAAAATTTTTTAATTTTGATCGTCCGTCTGGAGCTTTTGCAAATCGAAATATGATGCCCAAGTTTTAAATATTTCTCACATTGGGCTATTTCAAAATTTAAGGATTCGGTTTTATTATTTGGTTTGAATCCTAACCTCTGTTTATTTAATAAAAATTTTTGAACAGAAAGCATTTGTTCAAATTTGTCATTTCCGCAGGAAAATTTATTCGTTAAAACCTTAAGTTCGTTTTGAAGTTTCAAAAGATCATCCTTTAATTTATTTTCATTTTCAAGACATTTAGAATGATCGATTTCAATAAATTCCCTTTTCATTTATTTTGGAAACTTCAATTTCTAATAATTTATTTTTTGCTTTCAGGGATTTATTGTCAATTAAAGCATTTTGAAAATCGGTATGAAAAAATTCGAATGCTTCAAATAATTCGTTGTGAGACGAGGTACTAACCTGGCTTTCGACGTCGCTTTCATCGAATGAACTCCTTGCCATGAGTGCGAGGTTATTTTGAGTATATTCATCGTCATCCTATTCGTCACTCCATGTTGCTACGAGAACTTCCTTCTTGGAAGTTGTGCCTCGGCAATTTTTCGCAAAGTGGCCTGGTTTACCACAGTTTCGGCAGTTATTGTCGAATTTCTTTGATTTGCTCGTCTTGATGTATTTCCTTATCCGGTTCAATAAGTTTTGAAACTTATTTATATTCTTGGCATAATATGCCGATTCTTCATCGTCTTCATCTACCGGGATTTCTTCTTTCTTCGACATCTTAGTTTTCATAGCTATGGTTCTTTCTTTCGGTTTCGGCTTGGCATTCCGATATTTAAGAACTATCTCGTAGTTTATTAGTGAACCAACGAGAGCACTAAAATAATGATTATTTAAATCTTTCGATTCCATAATCGCTGTAACCGTGCCATCCCATTCAACAGGTAGTGATCGTAGGATTTTCTTTACTTTTTCACTACTTATTAATGGTTTCCCAAAACAAGCTAGTCCACTAGTAATGACCAAAAATCGGTCGAGCGTGTTTGTTATGGACTCATCACTTTTCATCATAAATAGCTCGAAGTCGTGGAGGAGCATATTTATTTTCGTCTCCTTGACTTGAGATGTTCCTTCATGAGTTATCTCAAGCATCTTCGAAATCTCTTTGGCACTATCACATGATGATATCCGATTGTGTTCTTCCGTATTTAAAGCAAAATATATTAATTGCGTTGCTTTGCAATTATAATGGTCGTTCTTCCAATCTTCATCATTATAATCTTCGAAGCCTTTTAGAGAGCCGTCCGGTTTTGTAGGAATTTTGGACCTAGGCAAATAACTTTCCAAATCTCGATGTCGTAGGCTCGGATGAAAATAGACATTTTCTTCTTCCACATCATGAAGTTTGATCCATCACAGAATAGAGGTCGATTTAAGGAAAGACCTTCGACCGGGCAAATTGAAACGCCATATGATATTCTTCTCCTCGGATGTTAAGCCTCTTTCAAGAGAAACCGCTCTGATACCAATTGTTGGAAAAAATTGGCACCCCACTTAGAATGGTAGATTATATTGCGGAGTAGAGTTTTCAAACTCTTTTGCGTTGCGTAAGCGTAATTAACTTGCGGAAAGTAAATGACACAAGATTTATAGAGGTTCAGCCAAACGTGCCTACATCCTCTCTCCGTATCTTCTGCTATAGGCTCATAATCAACCTTTTATGTCTTGTCTTCTATCGATCCGAGGTAAACTGTTACAATCTCGTCTTTTATCGGTTCGAGATAAACCATTACACTCTTGTCTTTATGTCGGTCCAAGATAAACCGTTTTCCTTTTATATTGGACAAGGAAGCAACCTATATAACTTTCTGTTGGTACTAGTCAAACCTCTCTTAGATTTAGATATGATTCTAATAATGCCGGATCAACGATCCTAATAACACCGAATCAATCAACAATTTGTATCTTTCCTCTCATGTATGTTTTCGTGTATGAACACACAAACACTTATCAATTAAGCACAAATACAACAACAATAGTGTATACAATGATATCAAATGTATATATATATTTTCTCAGAGTTGTTGTTATGAATAATACCATATGCCTTGGTATTTATAGGCATAAAGCCTCAACTAGCCGTTATCCCATGTTGCCTACATTACGTACGTTATATGTCCACCATTATGTCCATTAACCACATTATGTACGTTAAGACACCTTCGTTACGTACGTTATGTATAGTGCAAATCAGACTAGTAGCAACTGTCTTCTTCTTTACGTACGATATATATCACTCTTTACGTATGTTATCTTCAGTCAAAATATCCGTTGCATGCTGACCTACTCCATGACGTCATATTCAATGGTTCCTTATTTGAATTCATATTCAAAACCATTACGTACATTAAGCATGTAAGCTTACGTATGTTAAGCTTGCCTCCTTACGTATGTTATACATGTTATGTTGCGTACGTTAAACATGTATGCTGCACTTATCTGCCTTCAGGTGACTTCTCATTACGTACGTTATAGATGTTGCATAGCGTATGTTATCTTCGATAAATCTCACTACTTTGATTTTCTGTCCGGCTCATTCGTCTTCGACTACTTTGTTGTTTTGGTTCGCTCTATTGTTGTTTTCATTGATCGATAACATCATCCACTTATCATTATCTTATCATCAACTCATCATCAAAACCAATTTATGATTATATGGAATAGAAATATTCCAACAGAAACTCCTGAAGTTAATGAAGATAAGAAAATTGTTAAAGATGGAGTTTAAAAGGAGAGTGATGACAGAGAAGTAGAAAAAGAAGAAAATGTTGTTTTTGTTAAGGAGGAAGTAGAAGAAAAAGAAGAAGTGAAGAGGAAGAAAAAGAAGAGGATGACAAGAAGGATGATCAGGTTGATTCTGATCATGATGGGGATCAAGATGCACCTGATCAAGGATCAAATTCAGCTCAAGAATCACAAGCTGAAAAGTCAGAGAAGCGGGGGGAACATGCATCTGAAAAATCTCCTATTGCTAAAAAGTCAGCTGCACATGAGAGCTCAACTGAAAAATTACCTGTTGAAAAGTCAACTGCACATAAAACCACATCTGAGAATTTCCACCAGGCAGAGGCACCTGAATTTCAGCTACCCTCTAACTTAACTGAGCTGATCCGCACTATGGTAGAGGAAACTGTTGCTAAACTTCTAGCTACAAAATTTGAACCACACTTGCTATCTCTGAACAGCAAAATAGACTCACTACTTAATAGGAAGGATCCTTCCCCACCACCAACATCTGTCAGAATGCCCTTTGGCATGCAGGATTTCATGATAAGGGTGGAAGAACAACTACCTCTCAGATTATTGATGTTGGCAAAAACGGGGAAGAAATGAGAGCCAGATGGAAACAACAGTCCTTGGCACTGGTTCCCAGAAGTACGCCTAAAGTCATTCACCTTCCTAAAGCCTCCAGTTCTCAGAAGAGGAAGAGCACAGCTGAACCTTCAAAGGTCCCTACAGCAAAGAGAAAGAGAACCAGGCAGGAATTACCTCAACCACTTCAATGGGAAGGGAAAGAGCTGTATTATGTGGAGGAATTCTTGCTAGTAGAAGTTGAACCTATGTGGGGAACAACAAGAAAATAGTTCATAGAGAAGTATTTCATCTGGGAAATACTTCAAGATCCTGATTGTCCCCTGTTGTGCGGCGATTAATACGCCCCAATGGCGATCGGCATAATGGTCTGAGAGCCAATCATAGAAGACATACGCTGGGCAAACACCCAGCAGTCGGCACCCATGGCGATCGTCTTTTGGTATCTGGCGATCGTCTTTGATATCCGAGCATAGACGATCGTCTCGTGCCACGTACGAATCCAACATCCGTCAAAGACGTCAAAGACCGAATCTTGGACGGAGACCCACGTGCAGATCCACAAAAGGCGCCGCAAGACAAGGCCTTTGACCCCAGCCTGTCACCTACCTCACCCACCGACAGGCCCGCCGAAAGGTATAAAGTGGGTCCTCCCCAGACAGCGACTCAGGACGCGTGCTGGTTTTCCATTGGCTCGCACAGCTGGCTGCCAGCAGCAGCCTCAGACTTTAAGGAAACATCCCCACGTGATAAGACGATCGCCCATATTATTCTATTATAGAATACGGCGGTCACCCGCGATCGCCGTATAGGACCCAACAACCTTGTCTCCTATAAATAACAGGCTTACAACAGTGGCCTAGGAGCATCGTGAATACAATGAAAAATGCACAGAGAGAGGATAAAGACTTATCTGGCAATTACTTACACATTCATAGTGATATTCATAAACACTTACAGAATATCTAAAGCAATAACTCCCAGAACTTCATA
Organism: Orobanche coerulescens; assembly: GCA_033398695.1. Classification (NCBI taxonomy): domain Eukaryota; kingdom Viridiplantae; phylum Streptophyta; class Magnoliopsida; order Lamiales; family Orobanchaceae; genus Orobanche; species Orobanche coerulescens. The sequence continues at coordinate 186,825,807 of CM065807.1, read as the reverse complement.
TATGGTTCTTCTGGCAATCTACACGCTCTACGGCTTAGATAACTAGAAGTCTTTACACTCATTGTAATATATTCTAACATTAATATTTGTACTCGGAAGTATCTATATTAATAACATCTCGCGAGAGCATTCAAGCCCGGGATTAACAACCCCGGCAAACCTTGTGTTATTTATTTTTCCCACGGAAGTGTTCTCGCATTTGTTTGTTACTCGATCATTCTAGCAATATCATCTCCGGATAATATTTTGGGTAACAACAATTGGCGCTAGAAGGAGGGCAAAATCTTAACCCTCATTTTTATTCCTACCGTCTCGAAGAACACTCACTGTTCTCCGGACATATACTTGAAGAAACACTCACTGTTCTTCAAACAAAATCCTTCAGAAACATGACATCTGCCACGACTTCCAAAAGAGCCACCCTGCGATCTACTGTAAATCTCATTTCGGCCCAGACCGAATCCCAGCCTACGGCGGAAGGTGGCCGCGGCGACGCTAGGCTCTCACTCCCGCCCCCGAGGGATGGTCCCAGCCTCTCACTCGATCAGTTCCAGACCGCAGAACAGATTGAGGAGACTATAGCCATCCTCAGGGAGCGACGAAGGGCATGCGACTCGCCCACCATTACTCCGTCAGCCATCCGCCGAGCAGGCAAGCGGAAGCTCAAGGGGATATATGTTGAGAAACCGACATAAAGCCCCGAGCCGCAAGCAAATGATCTCGTAAGGCGGGACGACTCCGTCTTCAGCCGCCTAGGGAGTGATCCCTCGTGGTGCCCAGGCATTTAGGCCCCAGTCGGGAGGCATCGGAGTCCGAATCCGTCACCAGGAGTTCGGCATATCCGGCTCCCGGAAGACAGGCCGGCCAACGGGCCCCCACTCGCCCAAGAAATGAGCCCGATGGCAGGGAACTTGTCACCTACCACGGGACCAGGATACTGGTACACGATCGCCTTAGATCACACTCCGGGAGCCAATCAGCGAGCAGTCAGGCCACGGCGATGGCCGCCATGCAGCGCCAGCTCGGCGAAATGAAGGCGCTCCTGGAAACTGGGGCAGGCGCCAGGAGATCAATCGCTGGACCAAGCGAGCCACTCACGGTTCAAATCGAGCTAGCCCCAGTTCAACCGAAGATCGCTCCCCCTCAAACACCTCTATATGAGGGAAGATCGGATCCTGAGACCCATTTGAGCAAATTCCGGATTTATATGACCGGATGCGGAGCATCAGACGCGACAAAATGCCGAATGTTCCCATTGACATTGGGCGACCTCGCCCACAAGTGGTACATCTCACTACCGCCTCGCTCGATCGATTGTTTCGAAAAGCTGGCGAACGACTTCATGTCGTATTTTGCCGCCAAAGTTGCTCGGCCGGAAGGCCCCCACCGCATGATAAAAATCAGGCAGGGGAAGGACGAGCCCGATGAAGACTACATTGACTGGGTGGACAAAAAAGTCCTCACCGGCGAGCCTATTAGCGACGAGCTCGCTCTCCACTCAGTCCTGGGGGGATTCTATGGCCACTCGCCCATGTTCAGGCACCTCACAAAGGATATCCCCCCGACCTACACGGTCTTCCGCGTCAGGGCCGCTAATTTCTTGGCCAGGCAGAGGATGATCAGCCTCCGCTTAGGCGAGGGATCTGCCGAAGAAGGGAAGGCACCGTCCCACATCCAGAAGAAGGCGGTCGCCAAGCCCAGAAAGGCAGTCGCAAAGCCGCCTGGTGAATTCAAAGCCTTCGAGGATGTGGAAGTTCAACTCCTCCGCAACTTCAATCTATATCCAGCCCACATCTTTAATGCCATCAAGGGGCGCGAATGGCTCAACAAACCAAAACAGATAAGGGACAACGGTCATCTTGACCGCAGCAAATTCTGTGCCTACCATAAAAGCCCCGGTCACAACACCAGCCAGTGCCGCGACCTCCTCGGACAACTCTGGAGACTGTTTGAGGAAGGCAAATTGGATAACTTGGTCACCAAGCCAGAGCCCCGATCGGAGAGGGCCGGAGGGCGCGAGCGCCGACAAAGCGATGGGATCCCTTCCAATACGGTCGCAAGGATCGAGCAGAACGAGCTGGAGTTCTCTGATGAATCTATCCCTCCGGTTAACCCTGTCGGCCGGATTAATATGCTTCAGGTAGGAGGTGGAAACCTCAGAGGCCTTTCCCCGGTTTCCACTCTGTCGAACAGAAAGCGAAAGGCCGAACTGAGGGCGTTCGCCGGGGTCCATGTCGTGGTCCCACCGGAGCCGACCATCTCCAAATACGCACTCATCACCTTCTCCAACAAGGATATGGAGGGGGTGCAGTGCCCCAAAGAGGATGCATTGGTGATCTCTGCATGTATCCTTGGGAAGATGGTCGATCGCGTGCTGGTTGACAATGGGAGCTTTTTCAATATCATATTCAAATCTGCTCTTGACCAGCTCGGCAACCTAACCAAGTTCATCAAACCATTCGACATCGTGCTCCAAGGATTCGGCGACAGCACAGTCCAAGCCTACGGAAGGATCAAGCTCTCTGTCGAGCTGACATGTTACTACGATCCTAAGGTTAGGATTACTAGGAACCTAAACTTTGTAATCATAGATAGGCCCAACATCTATAATGGGTTCCTAGGTCGTCCATTTCTAGAAACCTTCGAGGCGGTCGCCTCTTCTTTCTTTTACTGTATCAAATTCCCCACTGCCGATGGGACGGTCGGTACTGTAAAAGGAGACCAATTAATGGCTAAGAAGTGTTTGAACTACTCCTGTGTCATAACTTATTTCAATACTTCCCATGCTGTGTGTAACATTGAAACGATCGACAATCATCCCATGGAGATCGACGAGCCAAGCATATCGTACCAGCCCGACTCAGAGGACTGCATCATACAACGATTGACGGACGACATCGAGCCAAGGATCGGTTTCGAGCCAAGCCTCGACATCGATCCCAGGATCGCGTCCGAAAATAGTTCTAAACGAGAGGCGACCGTCCCCATCGAAGAGTTGGAAAGTGTAACGATAGATCCGGCTCGCCCGGAGCGGGAAGTACAGATCGGCACAAGCGTCGACCTCGAATTAAAGGAGGATCTGATCAATTTACTACGTAAGAACATCGGAGTCTTTGCCTGGTCGCATCAAGATATGGTTGGCATAAGTCCTGAACACGCTTGCCACTATCTAAAGATCGACCCGGCAAGGAAGCCTGTTCACCAGAAACGTAGGAAATTCGGTCCTGAGAAGTACGCAGCACTCGACATAGAAGTCAAAAAGCTACTCGATAACAAACTAATCGGGGTAGCTACAGACGAACCACCGTGGGTCGCCAATGCTGTGCTCGTCAAAAAGCCGAACAGCTCCTGGAGGTTATGCATCGACTTCACCGACCTCAACGCGGCATGCCCAAAAGACCACTTTCCGATGCCTCATATTGATCACTTGGTTGATAGTATAGCAGGTTGCGAAATAATGTCGTTCATGGATGCCTTCGCCGGATACCATCAGATCCCAATGGCGGAGAAAGACATAAAGCACACATCATTCCATACGGAAAAAGACATATACTTTTGGGTCCGAATGCCGTTCGGCTTGAAGAACGCGAGGGCAACCTACCAGCGACTAGTCAACGGGATCTTCACCAATCAGATCGGCAAGACCATGGAGGTCTACATTGACGACATCGTGGTCAAAAGCCTCAAGAAGGAAAACCACCTCAATGACCTTGCCGAGATGTTCGCCATCCTTGAGAACTTCAACATGAAGCTGAACCCCAAGAAATGCAACTTCAGGGTGAGCTCCGGAAAGTTCATGGGGCACATCGTGAGCCAGAGGGGGATCGAGGCGAACCCCACCAAAATCCAGGCGATCCTCGATATGCAGGAGCCACGGAATGTCAAGCAGGTGCAACGCCTCACAGGTTGTCTAGCCGCCCTCAACCGTTTCATATCTCAGCTCGGCGATAAAAGCAAGCCTTTCTTCGCGACCATAAAGAACAAGAAGTTCGAATGGACGAAGGAGAGTCAAATAGCGTTCGCCAAAATCAAGGAGTATCTATCAAACCCCCAGATCTTGGAAAAGTCGATCCCCGGCGAGAAACTATTCATTTACCTGGCGGCCTCAGAGGTCGCACTGAGTACCGTTTTGGTGCGAGCGGAGGGACAAGTCCACTTGCCGATCTACTTCGTCAGCCAAGCGCTCCACGACGTGGAAACGCGATACACACCTCTGGAGAAGATCGCCTATGCTCTAGTCATGAGTGTTCGCAAGCTGAGAGCCTACTTCTTCAAACATCAAGTGGAGGTTCTGACAACTCTCCCTCTGAGGCAAGTTCTACACCGGCCAGACACTAACGGGCGACTCCTCAAGTGGTCACTGGAGATTGCCCAATACGGAATCACGTACGCTCCCCACACAACGATCAAAGGCCAGGCTCTGGTGGACTTCGTGGTGGAATTAACATTCCCTCACAGTCCGACCCAGGTCGGCCGCCCTGCTTGGAAGCTGTATGTAGATGGCTCGGCAACCAACTCACGAGCAGGGGCAGCGATTGTCCTCATCAGCCCCGATGGACAAAGCTTCACAAATGCTGTACGTTTCGGGTTTCGGGCGACCAACAATGAAGCCGAGTATGAAGCCTTGGTAGGCGGGCTCGATCTAGCCCTCGCCCTAGATGTTCGTCACCTCCATATCTTCATGGACTCCCTCTTGGTCGTGAACCAAGTCAAGGGAGAATATGAGGCGTGCGGCGAATAGATGGTCAAATACCAAGATTGGTCGCCGAAATGTGCACAAAATTTGATGAAGTGCTAATTGGACAAGTCCTGAGAGAGCACAATTCCCAGGCCGATGCCCTATCCAAGCTAGCGTCATCAGATGGGGCAGCCGATTTCTCTAACATCCAAATCACAAAATCAGCAAATCCGGCGATCGACAGAAACCTGGTAACCACAGTTACAATCGCCGAAGAGAACTGGATGACTCCGTTCATTAAATACTTAAAGGACGGAACGGTCCCCGACGACCATATAAAGGCTCGTCAGCTTAAGCTCCGTGCAACCAGATATACCCTATTGGACGACCGGCTTTACAAGCGATCTTTCAGCCCCCCTCTTCTTAAGTGTATCACGCCGGAGGAAGGTCGGCTCGTTTTAGCCGAGATCTATGATGGGATCTGTGGAAACCATGCTGGCGGGCGAGCTCTCATCCATAAAACGACCAGGCAAGGGTTTTTATGGCCCACACTACAAAAAGATGCGATCGCTTATGCCAGATCGTGTCACAGATGTCAAGTGATGGGCCCAAACATCAAGCTCTCCCCCGAGCAGCTCACCTCAATGTACAGCCCATGGCCGTTCGCCCAATGGGGCATCGAGCTCATAGGTCCCTTGCCGACGGCGCCTGGGGGTGGCAAGTTTGCCATCGTAGGGGTCGACTATTTTACAAAATGGGATGAGGCCAAGCCACTCAACAAGATCGGCCAAGAACAAGTAATCAAGTTCATCTGGAAGAACATCATATGCCGATTCGGTCTGCCCCAGGCTATCATCTCCGACAAAGGAAAGCAGTTCGACGGTCCGGAAGTCATGCAATTCTGCGAGAAGTGGGGAATCAAAAAGTTGTTCTCGGCCCCTTACCACCCTCAGACGAACGGGCAGGTAGAGGTTGTAAACAAGATCCTCAAACATATATTCAAAGCACGACTCGAATCCAGACAAGGATGATGGGCAAGCGAGCTCCCAGATGTTTTGTGGTCATATCAAACGACGACCCGAAACTCGACCGGCGAGACCCCATTCGCCCTCGCCTTTGGAACAGAAGTCGTGATCCCTTCGGAGATCGCCGTCCTCAGCCACCGAACCGAACAAGAGATGATGACGGACAATGATGTGGCCCGACGAATCGACTTGGACATGCTCGAAGAATGGCGATTGACATCAGAAATGAAGAATACAATCCACAAAAGGAGATCCGAGAAGTTGTTCAATTCGAAGGTCAAGGAAAGACGGTTCCAAGTGGGTGACCTAGTCCTCAAAAAGGTCCAAACCCACACAGGAGTCTTTGGCCCAAATTGGGAAGGCCCCTTCAGGGTATCTAAATGGCTAAGTAGGGGAGCCTACGAACTTGAACATCCTGACGGCACTCCGGACCGATATCCCTGGAACGCCATACATTTAAAGAAATACTACCAGTGAAAACTTTGTATTTAATATCAGTTACCCAACGTACAAAGAGTATAATGAGATTTCCATGTCCCATCTATATGATTCGCCTCGATGAAAACGAGCAACTAAAAAGGGGATGACTCGCTCGCCTTACTAGAGGTCATCGTCTAAACTTGATAGACCTATGCAAGCGATCGCCCCTCCAAGCACAACGTATACCGACGAGGGTCGTCATCAAACATGGCGATCCGAGGTAGAAAAGTGCAGCCGTGGTCCTGGAGGTCGATGGAACCGACAGCTTCGGCCATGCAAGGTTCCTTTGAGCTAAGATCGCTCGCCCTTCGTTTAAATACGAGGCGAGCGTAGCCGAAGGACTGTCCAATTAAATCCGTGGACACGCTCGCGTGCCCTCAAAGTACATCATCTAACATGATATACCCGGATAAGGCGGCACGTTCCTACCCTATCACAACGTATACCAACGAGGGTCGTCATCTAACATGGCGATCAGAGGTAGAAAAGTGCCAACAAGCCACGGAGGTGAAGTCGAATAAACCGACGACGCCCCGTGCAAGGACTCCTCCAGACCGAGACCGCTCGCCTTCCGTTTAAACATAAGGCGGGAGCAGCCTAACGGAGGACCCTAATAAAAAAGTGAGTCGCGGGATAGTCCCTCGCACATAAAGACACGGTTACGGAGATCGATCCATCGAACTCAGAGACCGTGCACACAGTCGTCCTCCCTCGAAGGATCGGCAAAACTAAAAATAGCTCACCAAGACATACTATTTTCGCTCCCTTACTTACACCAAGTAAACAAAAACAAGGGGCAAAGAAGTGGAACTATTCCTAAATGCGATCAGAAGGAAGGGACCATACACGATCGGCTTCGTTCAAAAACACACACGACGATCAACTCTATTCAAGAAATTTACAAGTAAGAATTTTCGAGTACACCAATACATTCGGATCCATTCAACACTCAAACAGTCAATCGGGCGAACAAAACATCTCTTAGCAATTATTCAAACACTTGTATAAAGTCACATGCAAACATTTAGAGACGATCGTACTCATAAAGAATCGGACACAAAAAAGGAGTATTTTATTCCGTCCGAAAATATTGGTACATTCAAGCCCGAAGGCAGTAAAAAATTACAAGCAAAAGAAGATAAAAATCACTCAGGCTCCCGGCTGGCCTTCGCCCCCAGCAGGTGGATCGGTGTGCACTCCCTCATCGACTTTAGGATAAATCAACTTATCCGGAAAAGGATACCAACTCAAGTTGATCCCCAAGTCGGTGAGGTCGAGGGCCGGCAGGGAATATTCCGGATGCAAAGGATGCTCGAGTGCGTAGGCCTTGAAGGTCTCCATCATAGGACCGACCTCGATCCCTACCTTCTTGGCGGCTCGGACAGCGTCGACGTAGGCCATATAGTAGGCAAACTCGCCGATGCATGCCACATTAAGATAGGGATCGGTCTCGATCGCCTTTATCTGTCCCTTCAAATCCGCGGTCGTCTTCTCAGCATCCGCAAGCTCGACCGCCTTGGCGGCCAGATCTCCCTTCGCCTTCTCCAGCTCGCCATTGAGACGATCCACTGTCGCCTTCAGCCCGGTCGCCTCCTCTGGTGAGGCCGCATGCATCCGGCGAGCTTCCGCCATCTGGTCGCGGGACCGATCGGCCACCTCCTTGGACCGGCTGAGCTCCTGCTTCATCCGATCAAGGTCCTGCTTGGCTCGTTTGGTCGCCTCTAAGTGCGCCTTCTCCATGGCCGCTATCCGATTGGCGAAGTCGACGTTCTGGATCCGAGCGGCCTCAAGATCTTGATGTAGGCGAGCATTAGAGGGTCGCCCCTCATAATCCTTGGCGGCTTGGATGGCCATCGTCGCCGCCTGGAGAGTCAGGGCGATGGTCGCCTTCATGGCATCTCCAGACCGCCGACGTGCAATCGCGTCGAGATCAGTCGTCCAAGCCTTAGGCAGAGAAGCGATGGCCCGGGAGACATAAGCAGGGACTTCAATGGACTGGCGAGGAGACTTGCTCGCCAAGAAGTCCAGCACCATCGGCGAGACGTCCGGATCGGCAAGATGTATCCTGCAATGCAAATAAATGGGGACAAAAGAGTCAGCATATGCCTTGCACAAATAAGCCCAACTCAGAAAAGGCCAAATCGATCTTACCTGTTGACCAACTCGGGGTCGCGGCCGAAATAGGGTTTGCCCCGAGAAGTTTCAGCTTCGACGATCGCCGCCGTTTTTAGAAAGCCGGTCGAGGACATGGAGCCAGATCCCTCCACCATCGGAACAACGTAGATAGGATCCACGGCAATCGGCGGCTCCAAAATAGATACGTCCGCCTCAACAGTCGGCAGGGACCCCTCCGGCCTCCGCCTCTTGCGGTTGCGTTAGAGTTGCTCTCCCTCCTGAACTTCCAGCTCGACGACCGGCACAGTAGCAGGCCTCGTCGCAGGGACGGGATGAGATGTCGTCGCAGGGGCACAGCCCGTCTTCTTTGTCTGGTGAAGGCGACCTAACAGACCGGGATTCGACATTGCGATCTCTTGCGGTGGCTCGGCGTAGCGAGGAAAATGAATCTCTGTCAAAGAAGAAATTCAGACAAGTTGGACATCTACCTCAATCAGACGATCGTCATGCAGGAAAGAGGAAATAAAAATCCATACCCGGGGCCTTTAAGTGGCGAGGGTAGCGAAACAGTCGAGCTCCCAATCAATGAAGTTCGTGGCCGAGTGAGCGAACGTCGATGTAGGAGTCTGGCAAGGCACAAATTCGCTCCCAAACGATCAATAAATCAAAGGGGAGATCGCCGATCGCTGGAACAAGGGATCCTGCAAAAAGGAAACAAAATTAGATCAGTCCAAGACGTATCCAATCAAAGGGAGAGTTAAAACCCTTACTCGGATTCCTCTCCCAAAAATTGGTAGGGATCTCCAACTCCTCCTCCAGCCTATCACTCGACGCCGACCTCCACGCTCTGCCGACCCAGCACCATTTTGCCAGGTCGCCCCGAGTCTTGTTCGGCACCCCGAAGACCACTCTTCCCATTCGACCTTGAATGTGATAACCGCCGACCGACCCCTTATGCACAGTCAGTTTGAAGAGATAGTTCATTTCCATCGCAGAAAGGAGACGGAACAACCGGTGACCTCCGAAAAGTGTCAAAGTGCTCTGATCTGTAGCTAGGCGTTCGGCGTCAGCTGGAGCGGTGCCAAATTCCAGGCAAGCAACAAATAGGATACAGCTAACGGCAAGGGGAACCGCAGGCCGGCCTCCATAATCATCTCATTAACGGCGACCAGACCCTCGGGAGGTTGATCGGCACGTTCGTTTTCCGAGGGCATGTGCAGCGAGACGTCGGAGGGAATATGGAATTTCGCCCTCCAGCGACTCAAGTATTTCCGGGTCGCCGAACTCCGAATTTGACCGAGAGTCTACTGAGAAGGGTCAGTGGCCCGAAACGTTGTCCGCTTCACGTGCTCATAAGGGTGGGCGGCGGAATATGCTTCGAAATCAAATTCAGGATATGGTCCGGCGATCCCCTCCATAAGCTTAGCAAAACCTAAATAAGCGGGTCCGAATATGCTATCCCGTTCCCAAGACAGCCGTATCATTTCATCTTCATCCACTGGCGAGTGCCCCTGCTCCGCCGCCGCCGCTGATCTCGCCACTTCGGCTTCATCGAAGAGCTCCTCAATTTCCACGGGTGTAATCCCCGCGCGAATGGCCTCAACGGCATTTTCCGTATGTAGACCCATGGGAATTTCCTCCCGGTCAGGCAAAGTCGCGGCGGCGGAGGAGATACCGGCCTCGAATGTTTTAGATCCTCCAGACATGTTCTTAAAAGTAAAGGGGGAGAAAAGATTTCTGTTCTTACCTAAAAAGAAGGACGATCGGCACACAGATCTTCGAAAAATTCTGCAGAGTCTCGACTAAATAACAAGGGTGCGTGAAGAGTGGAAATAAAGTAGCCCTAGCCCCTTTTATAGGCGGAAGCAGTGGTCTCTATGTAAATAGGCGAAATCCCGAGGGCTGGAGTGCAACCGTCGGGGGGGGGGGGGGGGACACATTAAATGCAGCCCTCGAAACCTGCGTACGCGTCTTTTTGAGGGCAGGCCAGGTGACAAGTCTGACAAAACCGTCGGACTCCCCCTATGGTAGCGCGACGCGTGTCCTTACAATGTTTCGAGAACCCACCTCTGTTTCCCGCTATTTCCAGCGCATAAGGAGATCGTTCGGGTTCGAAATCGGACCGTTCTGGCGACGATCGTGGTTGTATTAAGCAAACGATACAATCGTCTAAACACTGGCGATCGCCAACAGTGCCACCTCACCCCGTGTTTTCAACATCGAAGCGAGCTGGGGGGGCAATTGTTGTGCGGCGATTAATACGCCCCGATGGCGATCGGCATAATGGTCTGAGAGCCAATCATAGAAGACATACGCTGGGTAAACCCCCAGCAGTTGGCACCCATGGCGATCGTCTTTTGGTATCTGGCGATCGTCTTTGATATCCGAGCATAGACGATCGTCTCGTGCCACGTACGAATCCAACATCCGTCAAAAACGTCAAAGACTGAATCTTGGACGGAGACCCACGTGCAGATCCACAAAAGGCGCCGCAAGACAAGGCCTTTGACCCCAGCCTGTCACCTACCTCCCCCACCGACAGGCCCGCCGAAAGGTACAAAGTGGGTCCTCCCCAGACAGCGACTCAGGACGCGTGCTAGTTTTCCATTGGCTCGCACGGCTAGCTGCCAGCAACAGCCTCAGACTTTAAGGAAACATCCCCACGTGATAAGATGATCACCCATATTATTCTATTATAGAATACGGCGGTCGCCCGCGATTGCCGGAGAGGACCTAGCAACCTTGTCTCCTATAACTAACGGGCTTACAACAGTGGCCTAGGAGCATCGTGAATACAGTGAAAAACGCACAGAGAGAGGATAAAGATTCATCTGGCAATTATACTTACACATTCATAGTGATATTCATACACACTTACAGAACATCTAAAGCAAGAACTCACAGAACTTCATATCTGGTTCTTCCGGCAATCTACACGCTCTACGGCTTAGATAACTAGAAGTCTTTACACTCATTATAATAGATTCTAACATTAATATTTGTACTCCAAAGTATCTATATTAATAACATCTCGCGAGAGCATTCAAGCCCGGGATTAACAACCCCGGCAAACCTTATGTTATTTATTTTTCACACGGAAGTGTTCTCGCATTTGTTTGTTACTCGATCATTCCAGCAATATCATCTCCGGATAATATTTTGGGTAACAACATCCCCCACAACAGATTTTTGTTGACTACATGGAGCTCAGTTGGCCCAACTTATGGGAAATATTGAAGAAGCATGCTGAACAAGAATTTGATGCATATCCCATGATCCCATATTTCAGACCTCAATAAGCCACTTATCAACGGAGAAGTAGATGAGAATGCTCTTTAGGAGGAAATAAAACAAGTATGCATTAAGAACAGTACACCTCCCCTGAAGATCAAGAATTTACTTCCTCTATTGTGAAGAAGAAATATGGGCTAACTCCAGTAGTAAAAGGGCCCATTGGAGCTAAACTACTGAAGTCACTATCTCCAGCAAAAATCAGAGGCAGAGCAAAAGGAAGAGGGAGGACTTAAATTTTATTTATCAAGCACTTGTAGGTTTCTATTTACCGGTAATTTTATTTTTGAAAAAGGACTATTTACCTTTCAGTTTGTTTTGCTTCCCTGTGTGATGACTTTACTGCATTTGAAACTTAAATTTTGCCATCATCAAAATAGGAGGAATTTATTAGGAATACTTTTTGAGATTTTGATGATGTCAAACTTGTATTCGAAGTTTGTTTCAAATGTATGGTTAAAGTACTTGGCATTGTAAGGAAGAACCAAATGAGTATCTTCTATAGGCCTTTAAAACATTAGGCTAAGTATTGATCATTTTGATCAGATAGAATTTTGGCTAAGTATGAAACAACCGAAAATCCATCGGGCAAAATACCAGCTGAGCTTGACCAGATAAAAACATCAGTCGGGTTTTGGTCAAAGAAAAAATATCAGCCAGGTTTGACTAAGTCAGAAGTACAGTTGAGCATCACTGAAGACAATTTTAACTAAGTATAAAACAGTCAAACATCAGGCGGGTTTGGTCAAAGGACAATATCAGCTTAGGTTGACTAGACAGACATCAGTCGAGTTTCGGTTAAAACGAAATATCAGCCGACTTTCAGCAAGACGAAATATCAGCCGGCTTTGACCAAGGCATAACATCAGCCAAGGTTTTATCAAGAATTAATATCAGTCGATTTTTTAGACAACAACTATATCCACGTCAGCAATCGTTGAAAAGTCAATAAAGATGGCAAATCACATGAAGACGTAAAAGCCAAGGAGATAAATTGACTGATTCCCGGAATTTAAGGAATAGAATATTCATCGAGATTCATGCCCTGAAGACTTTCCAAATATAGTAATCAAATAAAAACAGCGCAACAATCCTACACCTTCAAACGGTTAAATTTGAAGAAAGAGACAAAGCCATGCAAAGAGCAGAAAAGCTAAACAATGAAGTCTACTCTACAACGGACGGATTTGTTCCAAGATGCAACGGCTATGAAGTGCTCAAAGATCGTACTATAAGCATCTATAGAATACTTGAGCAGAAGTACGATGCGAACTACACTTGCAAGCAATCAAAGCAAACGAAAGCAATATACAATTATAGCATCGCGAAAGAGCAAGATCATAAAGTATCATATACAGCTAAGCTCTCAAGTTGGATAAGACAAACACTCTTGTCTTAAAAGTTTGAGTACGGGGTACTTTCTTGAACGAGGTTCTTGAGAGTAAGAGGTTGTACGACGTCTACGTGTTCTTGATTGGAATGTGATAGGCAACTTGCGAGTTGTTGAGGCATCCAAAGGTTTTCGATCAAGAGGTGCTAGGCAACAAAGGGAAGGAGTTACAACGGCCATGAATTGTCACTGATTCAAAGCTGTTGTAACTAAATTCATTGTAACACGATTTCACTGATTGAAAGTTATAGTGAATTTATCTCCAACTGGTTTGGAGAGAAGTGGACTAGTAGAGGATTACCCCATCTCTGAAACCACTATAAGTGTTTTGATTTATTGTTTTATCATCATACTTAACTGTTGAATTTATCGTAACTATTACATTAAAATTAAGCAGTCTCCCGCATAACAATTTTACAGCTGATAAACCTTAACTGCATTAAACTCATCCGAGTAGCCTTAGATGCACTATATTACAGGTGTGTTTTCCAAAATAGTATTTAGCAAATAGATTTTACAAGTCTATTCACCCTCCCCTAGACTTGTACCTGATGTCTTGTGACCTACAGATGAGGCATGTGAAATCTTAAGACATTGGTAATTATTTTTCAATCTTAAAGAGAGAAAGAAATAGGAGAGAGAAAGAAAGGGGAGAGAGAAAAACTCCATTTCCCTCTTTGAGTTTTAGCCGTACCATAGTAGTTCTTGAAGGAGGATATATTTCTCCATATGAATATCTGACGCGTTAAGTAGAGACATCGTACTTTCCTCGGGTGGATTTCCAAGAAGCTTTTCGAATTGAATTCGTCATCAAGTACTTCTTCATCTACTCAAGAAAGCAATCGAGTTCTTCAAGGGTATGGTTTCGATTCTCATCCTTTTATTTTAAATCATGTATACGATCCTCGATCGACCCTCATTCGTAATTCATATGATTATATATTCTTTTGCTGCTTATTCTATTTTTGGCCTGAATCCCAACAGCAGTATCACAGAGAGGTCAATGCGACCACATTGACAATTTTTGTTGCAGTTTGAGTGCACAGTTGGATTGATTTTATGATTTGTAATCATACTGATGAAATAGAATAATTGTAGATGTTTAATTATTCACTGTAGAATCATGATTTTATATTAAGATATAAATCTAATTTTTTTGGAATTATATTAAGTATATAAAAAATAAAAAATTATGATTTTAGAAATTCGGTCGAAAAATGAGTTTGTGCTCCACCGTCAGACCGGCGGCTCTGCTGCTGCCGGAAGCTGTCACGTAGTGCGCCTGGCGGCAGTGCTCGGCCTGGCCGAGATAGCCGAGTCATCCTCGGTAGTAGGGCCCGATAGTTGCTTCCAGGCAGCGGGCTGGGCCCGAGCTGCCGAGCTTCGGGTTTTATTTTTTCATTAATTCTATAAATTATTTTTTCTACAATTTAAATTGAATTTAATTTAATTAAATTATTAAATTCGAATTTTAATTTTTTAATGGGAAAATTTAGTTTAAAAGAAAATAATTGTTTACGGAATTACCTCGAACAAACTAAATTGATAATTATATGAATTAATTATATTAATTCAAATCATTATTAGTTGTATGTTTTCTACATGCGTGTGTGATGATTGTAGTCAATGGACTTCATTTTGAATCTATTTATTAAATGGATGGGGTTTTAATGGTTGTTTTGAGCCTGTTTATTTTTCCTAGAAAATTTGTATAGGTTGCAATTTTTCATCAATGTAATAAGTAGTTAGCTATGACGATAGCCCAGGATGATCCCTCATGAAGAAGGTGATTCAAGATATGTAATTTTATTTATTCTATTCCTTTATTTTTATCAAGTCATTTGATTGACTCAATACTTGGGAAATTATCCATGAACTACACGTGAGAGACTAGGTTGTTATTTATTTTTGTTCATATTGTATATCTAATAAACGCGCTTGTAAATTGGATAATGTGCAAAATTGAATTTTAACGTCGAAATACTCTCACAAAGAAAGACTAAGTTAGAAAATATTACGAGGTATCCTATCCTCCATCAAACATAAGAAAATTGAAGCCCAAACCGATGTACTACTTTTTCTAACATGTTGGGATAGTACATCTCGAGGATCCATAAATTTTTAGAGCACATTAGATGCTTTTGGTTGTGGAAAAATTTTACCCCAGAAACTGTATGGGTTGCAAGGTGTTGTTGCCCGAAATATTATCCGAAGATAGATCTTGTTGGAATGGTCGAGCAACAGCAAATTGCGAGAGCACGTCCGAGGGAATGGAAATTACACAAGATTTGCCGGGTTTGTTAGGCCCGAGCTTCAATGCTCTCGCGAGATGTTATTAATATCAATACGTTTGAGTACAAATATCAATGTGAGAATGCCATTACAATGAGTGTAAAAGATCCTATTTATCTAGCTCTTGAGCGAAGCTCTGCGCATTTCGTCTCTACCGACCGTCTTTCGTGTAAGAGGTGCTGAGAGAGAAGAAAGGCAGAGAGATAGCTGTTGCCAAGAGTAAGAAAGCCAAGTTGTGAACTGAATCAGAGAGTGTCAGAGAGACCAAGAGTTGGACCCTTTTCCAAGTGCAGGCAGCCTTCTATTTATAGGAGCTGAGAAGCTCTGTTTTTTGACGGGTGATTGCCTTTCATGTAATATAATAAGGGGCGATCATCTTTATGTCACATGGGCTGTCTGCCTTAAAGCCTGTGGCTGCTGCTGGAAGCCAGCTGTGCGGTCCAATGAAGAGCCGGCACACGTCCTGAGTTGCTGTCACGGGCGGTCCCACTATACACCTTTCGGCGGGTCTGTCAGTTGGTGAGAAGATGCTGACAGGCTGTGGTCAACGATCCATGTCTTGCAGCGCCTTTTCCGGATCTGCACGTGGGTTCTTGCTTCGAGCTTAGGCCTTCGCCGACCGGACGGGTGATGGCTTCGCGTGTCATGAGGCGGTCATCATTTGGTCGATCACCAGGAGTCGATCACCAAGTACCGAGAGACGATCGCCTTAGATGTCGATCGCTCGGCACCGGGACTTGTCCTGGGACCTTCGGTCGGCCAATCTGCCTTGGCTGCTGGGCTCTGGCTCGGTCGCCCGGTCTCTGAGGCGATCGCCTGTTGAGACGTATAAATCTCGACACAACACAAGGTACGTAAGATCCAATTGCTAAGCGAAAGACCATGGAATCCCCCTAGGACTGAGTATAGGGCGACCTCATCGCTTACGGGCTCGCCGTTGTGGATGATCTCTTCTACATGGTCGATATAGTCTATGTCGGACTCTTCTTCTCCCTGCCTAATTTGCATCATGCGATGGGGACCTTCCGGCCGAGTGACCTTGGCAGCGAAGTAAGCTGTGAAGCTGTTCGCCAGTTGATCAAAGGAACTGATGGATCGCGGCGGCAATGAGGTGTACCACATGTGGGCAAGGTCGTCCAGTGTCAGTGGGAACATTCGGCATCTGGTAGCGTCTGATGCCCCACATCCGGTCATGTAGATGCGGAACTTGCTCAGGTGAGTATTGTGATCCAACCTCCCCTCGTACAAAGGTGTTTGCGGAGGAGCGATCCTACGCTGCACCGGGGCGAGCTCGATGTGGACCGCGAGTGGCTCGCTCGGCCCGACGATCTCTCTCTTGGCGCCCGCCCCAGATTCCAGGAGCGCCTTCATGTCGTCGAGCTGGCGTTGCATCGCGGCCATCGCTGTAGCTTGGTCGCTCATGGTTCGGCTTCTGGAGCGGGAGCCGAGGCGATCGTGTACCGATCTCCTAACTCCGCGGTCGCCAACCTCGGTTCTTTGGCGAGGAGGAGCCAGATGGCTGGCCTGCCTTCTGGGGGTCGGATATGCCGAACTCCTGGTGACGGACTCGAGCTCCGTTGTCTCGTGGCTGGGGCCAGATTGCCCCGATCGCCATGACGGGTCGCTGCCTAGGCGGCTGAAAACAGAGGTGCCCCGGCTGGCGAGTGCCTCTTCTTGCGAATGGGGGCCTTCTGGCGATCGCTCGGTTAGTAACGCCCTGAACTTCCGTTTGGTCATGCGGCGAATGGCCGAGGGGGTTATAGCGGGCGGCGCGTCAAAAGTTCTCCGTCGCTCCCGTAGGATGGCCAGGGCTCCTTCGATCTGTTCCGCAGTTTGGAACTGATCGAGCGAGAGGCTTGGGTCATCCCTCGAGGGCGGGATCGAGAGTCTCGGACCGCGGCGGCTACCCTCTGCCATAGGCTGTGGCTCGGATTGAGATGGAATGAGGCGTCCGGCGGATCGGCCAGCGGCTTTGTTCGATGCAAAGGCAGAAGTCATGATTCTGAAAGCTTTTCTCTGAAGAACAGTGAGTGTTTCTTCAGGTATATTCCCCGGAGAACAGTGAGTGTTCTTCGAGACGGTAGGAATAAAAATGAGGGTTAAGACCCGCCCCTCCTCTAGCGCCAATTGTTGTTGCCCGAAATATTATCCGAAGATAGATATTGCTGGAATGGTCGAGCAACAGCAAATTGCGAGAGCACGTCCGAGGGAATAGAAATTACACAAGATTTGCCGGGTTTGTTAGGCCCGGGCTTGAATGCTCTCGCGAGATGTTATTAATATCAATACGTTTGAGTACAAATATCAACGTGAGAATGCCATTACAATGGGTGTAAAAGATCCTATTTATCTAACTCTTGAGCGAAGCTCTACGTGTTTTGTCTCTACCGACCGTCTTTCGTGTAACAGGTGCTGAGAGAGAAGAAAGGCCGAGAGATAGATGTTGCCAAGAGTAAGAAATCCAAGTTGTGAACTGAATCATAGAGTGTCAGAGAGACCGAGAGTTGGACCCTTTTCCAAGTGCAGGCAACCTTCTATTTATAGGAGCTGAGAAGCTCTGTTTTCTGACGGGCGATCGCCTTTCATGTAATATAATAAGGGGCGATCGTCTTTATGTCACATGGGCTGTCTGCCTTAAAGCCTGCGACTGCTGTTGGCAGCCAGTTGTGCGGTCCAATGAGGAGCCGGCACGCATCCTGAGTTGCTGTCACGGGCGGTCCCACTATACACCTTTTGGCGGGTCTTTCGGTTGGTGAGAAGATGCTGACAGGCTGTGGTCAACGATCCATGTCTTGCGGCGCCTTTTCCGGATCTGCACGTGGGTTCTTGCTTCTAGCTTAGGCCTTCACCAACCGGACGGGCGATGGCTTCGCGTGGCATGGGGCGGTCGTCATTTGGTCGGTCACCAGGAGTCGATCGCCAAGTACCGAGAGACGATCGCCTTAGATGTCGATCGCTCGGCACCGGGACTTGTCCTGGGACCTTCGGTGGACCAATCTGCCTTGGCTGCTGGGCTCTGGCTCGGTCGCCCGGTCTCTGAGGCGATCGCCTGTTGAGACGTATAAATATCGACACAACACAAGGTACGTAAGATCCAATTGCTAGACTGATAAGAATTGATGGTCTAAATTTAGATAGTTCCGTGAGCCATAGAAACTGTATGGGTCCAGGGCAAGTGAATTAGGGGTTAAAGAACTCGAGCCAATCAGGAATAGGTCGATGCCCACAAAAAATAGGTGAAAGATGATATGAGGGTGCAAGGATACATGATTGGCTCTATGAATAATGAGATGCAACGTGCCCATAAAAATATGACATATTCGTGAGCTATCTTAGCACCTAAATGAGCTCTATGGTGAGCATAGCCAAACTGTTATATATGAAATATCGGATCACTTATTTGGCGCTATGATGAAGGAAGTAGGAAAAGTTGGGGTGTAACGCCCCGATTTCGCATATACGTTTATTGTGAATTATAGAAAACATGTTCAATTTTATTAAATTAATGCCCAAATAATTTATCGTTTAATTCATTTCATTTCATAGTCACGCAAATTCATTTATGTCATTATAATTCATGTCCAGTCATGTGATTCATGTCGTGTCATTTCTTGTTTTGTTTCATCGTGTTTCATGTCGTCATTTCTAGGCCCGAGTCAAATTTTAAGCATTATTAATCCTTGCCCATAAGATTTCACAAGTCCATTTTAATTAATTTTATATCCATTCACTTTGGGCCGGCCTAAGCCAAACCCATTATAATATTCTGTAATATCCGCAATTTCGATTTTCCGGTAATTTTTTTTTGGCAGAAGTCCATATTAGCCACTCCGTTGTGACCGCTTCGTAATTCCAAGAATATTTAATTCTGCACTTTTTGTCATCCGAGTTCGTTTCGGTATCGTTTTGTTGAATTCCGTGTTCTTAAGCGGCTTTTCCGTACTTGAGTTCGATTCTTGCGAATCTCGTCCGAAATTGTCGTTTTGAGTTTATCGTAAGTTCATTTAATGTTATTATTCATGTTGCGAGCTTGGCTTGGTGTTTCGATCGTGTATCGTGTAATCCAGACGTTTTGGGCCATTTTCATAATTTCTCAAAGTTTGGGGTAATTACTTTCCGTTGTCGAATTTCGAGCCTTCGGGTGGTCGGAATCGTGTGTTCTCTTAGCGCTTGGATTCGTCTTTGCGAGTACTTCGTAACCGTATCTTCGATTCACATTCAGGTTCGGGTTTCGACATCGTCCGGGCCGTCGGAGTGGCCACGGCCGAGTCACGGACGCACTTCTTGGAGCAGGGCCTGGCCTGGACGAGTTACGGCCGTACGTACTCGGCAGTGTTCGGCCGAATGCCGGTTGCGGCCGTAAGGGCTGTCAGTTACGTCCGTACGGGTGCCAGGCAGTGTTCGGACGAATGCCGGCTACGGCCGTAAGGACCTGCCGGGTACGGCCGTAAGTGCCGAGTTACGGCCGTAAGGCCCTGTCGGTTACAGCCATAAGCGATCAGCAGGCGCTGGGCGGGTTTTGATGAATGCTGGTTACGGCCGTAACCCTGTCGGCCATATATAGGTAGTGACCGGCCAGCCCTCATTTTTTCATCATTTCTTCACCCGGTTGCGGCTGGCGACGGGAAAAATCGGGAAATGGGGTTTTTGGTCGATTCCACTCGATTTCTAAGCGTTTTTGAGGATTCTTATCGATTATATCAACGTCAAATCATTGTTCTTCTTCGGATCGAGGTAATTTCTTGAAATCTCCTAGAATTTGATTTTTCGAGATTTCTTCTTGATTTTCGTTGTTCGTCCGAATTTGATGAATCGGTTGATGTTAGTAAACATTATTAATCGTGTTCTATGGATTGTATATCCATATCTTCGATTCGTTCAACCCGATTGATGATTCTTAGGTTATTGAGGAACCTTGAACATTTAGTGTTCGATTAAATATCTCAAAGAGTTTCTTTCGGTCGTTGTGTTGATTTCGATTGATATTGTGTTATTGAATGAATTGTATTTCATTCAAGGTTGTTCGAGTACTTGTGTTTATCGGAGGACGCCGTTCATTGTGCGTGGAAGGAATTCATCTCCTTCGGTTGAGGCAAGTTTTATACTTCTACTAGTCAATGAGATTAATGTTATCATATATGTGTATGAATGTGTTGTATCATTCCGACACTTAGTCTCCATGGGTTCATTGATATTAAGGGATCGTTCGATACGATACCTTTCGGAAATTATGCTAAATGTTGCTATTGTTCATTAATGGCCGGTAAGGCATTGAGATACTCGTTGTTAATATTATTGTCGATAGCCGGATCGCGGTATCGATGTATCTATTGTTGTTATAATATTTATGTTGATCTAAGACGTTATAATCATTGTCATTAATGTTGGCGTCCTGTCATCCATGTTGTATTGTCCGATTGAAGGCATTGTCGTATTCGTTCTCATCTTCGTCGTCGGTAGCTGATTAAAGGTGCCGAGGCATTCATTGTATCATTGTTATCGATTGTCCGTTCTAAGGCAATCGAGGAGTTCAATCATTCATTGTATCATTGTTATCGATTGGCCGTTCTAAGGTAATCGAGGAGTTCAATCATTCATTGTATCATTGTTATTGATTGGCCGTTCTAAGGCAATCGAGGAGTTCAATCATTCATTGTATCATTATTATCGATTGGCCATTCTAAGGCAATCGAGGAGTCAATCATTCATTGTCTTATTGTCATCGATTAGCCGTTCTAAGGCAATCGAGGTGCTCAATCATTCATTGTATCATTGTCATCGATTAGCCGTTCTAAGGCAATCGAGGTGCTCAATCATTCATTGTATCATTGTCATCGATTAGCCGTTCTAAGGCAATCAAGGTGCTCAATCATTCATTGTATCATTGTCATCGATTAGCCGTTCTAAGGCAATCGAGGTGCTCATTCATTCATTATATCATTGCCATCGATTAGCCATTCTAAGGTAATTGAGGTGCTCAATCATTCATTGTATCATTGTCGTCGATTAGACGTTCTAAGGCAATCGAGGTGCTCAATCATTCGTTGTATCATTGTTATCGATTGGCCGTTCTAAGGCAATCGAGTTATGAAATCATCCGCTGCATCATTGTTATCGGTTGGCCATTCTAAGACAATTGAGGTATTGAATTGGGGCTGTCGAGGATAGTTCCCATCCGTTGTGTTGTTGTTATTGATTGACCATTCTAAGGTAATCGAGGTATTAAATTGGGACCGCCGAGGACGATGCCCATCCTTGAGTTACTATCGTCGTGTTGGCCGACTCAAGGCAACACACTATCATTCTTGTGAATTCGGTAATCTCCGGATCGTTGCCGTTTGTGATTAATTATCTTTTGGAGGCTAGTCTTGGCTAGTGCTCATTATGGGTAAGTTTGGGGCTTGAACCTTTGCGATTGGGTTTTCACACCTACAATTCAGTAGGTCACGGCCATTGGATGGCCTAATTGTGATACGGCTTCGTGCCGTGGCTTCGGCCCTAATTGTGATACGGCTTCGTGCCATGGCTTCGGCCCTAATTGTGATACGGCTTTGTGCCGTAGCTTCGGCCCTAATTGTGATACGGCTTCGTGCCGTGGCTTCAGCCCTAATTGTGATACGGCTTCGTGCCGTGGCTTCGGCCCTAATTGTGATACGGCTTCGTGCCGTGGCTTCGGCCCTAATTGTGATACGGCTTCGTGCCGTGGCTTCGGCCCTAATCGATACTGACTTGATGCTGCTTGGCTTCATGTGATTGTGATATTTGACAGCTTCGGCTGAGTGGCTTTCAGGCCTTTGTGATTGTATTGGTAATTTCATTGGAGCCTTCGGGCATTGTGATTCATAATTAATTCAGTTCTGGTTTGGTTCATGTCGTGTAATTGATTATGGTACTCTATGATTATGATTCGCCGTTGGGCACTTATGTTCTAACCTGTTGAACAGGTATTAATAGTATGCTGTGGGCATAGTGTTTCACGAATGCTCGGTTCTTACCTTGGTTTGTGAGCATCTCGTATTATTATTATCATTGTACCGTTTCATTCTGCCTTTGGATGCATATCATGTTATTCGTGTATTTGATGTTCATTATCTGGATGACTGACCCCGTGGGGGCGGAACATGTTTTCATGTTTTAAGTCCTTGCGAGGAGAGAGTTGAGACACAGTGTCATGATGATGGCAACGAGGCATTCGAGCGATACTAGTCCGAGTTGTTCATGTTGGTCAGTCAGTTGGAGTGTTCTCCAGTTTGTCAGTCATTGTCATTATGTATTACCCGAGCAGATGCTCGTGGATGTTGTTGTACTTTACTTTTGGCCATGTAGGCCCATCGTTGTCGTTGAAATTCCTTCTCGGAATATTGTTTCGGATATCATGGTAGGGACTATGATTTTCCCTTGTTTAATTTAATGTATTTTAGTCATGTTCGCCTGGTGGATCTCCGGGTGTGGGGTCCACGGCACTGTAATAACCCAATGGGATTTGGGGGTGTTACAGAATATGATATCAGAGATTTTGCGTTGTGAGATACCCTGATATGTGAGTTATGTGGCTCTACCGATGCGGTAGTAGTGGGACTGTCAGGTTATGACAATCTGGACAGTCGGGTTTTGCGAGTCGTGAAATTTGTACGACTGCACGAGTCATTCATTCATCGAGTCGTCGTTAGTGAAGACTAGTATCGTGAGACCTCGAAGCTTCGTATGACCTGTGTAAGGACTCAATTCTCTTTATGTTCATACATTCATCATGTCATTAATTATTCATGCTTTGTTGAAACCTATATGTGACATTAGTGTTATGATTGATTCATGACTAATTATTTTGGAGCACCTGCGACTTGTGTAAGCATTAAGGATCAACTCATTCATCAGTCAACAATCCTCAATCATTATTTTGATCTTGTCGATCATGTTAATTCATTCATCACTCAGTCAACCTCATTGTTCAGTTAATTCATTCATCACTCTGTCAACCTCATTGTTCAGTTAATTCTTTCATCACTCAGTCAACCTCTTTGTTCAGTTAATTCATTCATCACTCAGTCAACCTTATTGTTCAGTTAATTCACTCATCACTCAATCAATCTCATTGTTCAGTTAATTCATTCATCACTCGATTAATCTCACTGTTCAGTTAATTCATTCATCACCCAGTCAATCTCATCCCTCAGTTAATTAATTCATCACTCAGTCAATCTCAGTGTTCAGTTAATTCATTAATCATCCAGTCCATCTCACGGTCCAGTTGTTGATCTTGCGGATCAAATTTTGAACCTTGTTAACTTGTTCAAGATAATCATTTCAGGAATTTGATCAGATAATCATGTCACCTCACTTGGTCATTCACCTTCCTAAAGCCTCCAGTTCTCAGAAGAGGAAGAGCACAGCTGAACCTTCAAAGGTCCCTACAGCAAAGAAAAAGAGAACCATGCAGGAATTACCTCAACCACTTCAATGGGAAGGGAAAGAGCTGTATTATGTGGAGGAATTCTTGCTAGTAGAAGTTGAACCTATGCGGGGAACAACAAGAAAATAGTTCATAGAGAAGTATTTCATCTGGGAAATACTTCAAGATCCTGATTGCCCCCACAATAGATTTTTGTTGACTACATGGAGCTCAGTTGGCCCAACTTATGGGAAATGTTGAAGAAGCATGCTGAACAAGAATTTGATGCATATCCCATGATCCCATATTTTAGACCTCAATAAGCCCCCACACTTATCAACGGAGACCTAGATGAGAATGCTCTTTAGGAGGAAATAAAACAAGTATGCATTAAGAACAGTACACCTCCCCTGAAGATTGTTGTTGCCCAAAATATTATCCGAAGATTAATACTGCTGGAAGACGGACAACAAACAACAATTGTGGGAGCACTTCCGAGAGTAGATAAATAATACAAGATTTGCCGGGTTTGTTAGGCCCGGGCTTGAATGCTCTCGCGAGATGTTATTAATACAAATATTCGTGGATACAAGTATTAATGAGAGAAATCTAAATACAATGAGTGTAAAAAGACTCTGTTAATCCGGCTCTTGAGCGAAGCTCGGTGTTCTTCGTCCCCGCCGGTAATCTGCTGGATGAGATAGGCCGGGAGAAGTAAGACCGAAAGAAAGCTGTTGCCAAGAGTTGGAGATTAGCTAAGTGCTGTATATTGCTTCGGTATTGTGTGAAATCCGAAGGAAACTGAAGAAGTGTCCAAGAGCAGGCTGTCCTCTTTATATAGGGGCTGAGGGGCCCTGTCCCCTAATGGGCGATCGCCTTTCGGCATTTAATGTAACGGGGCGATCGTCCTAAAGGGCACGTGGCCGCCCGCCAAAAGTCCATAGATCCAAATGGCAGCCTAGCCGAGCGGCCCAATGAGGAGCCGGCATGCGTCCTAAGCACATCACAGAGGTCCCACTTAGCTACTTTCGGCGGACTTTGTCGGTGGGTGACAGTCCGTAGTCACATGTCTTGTCCGCCAACTCCTTTCGCAGTCCAGGCCATCTTGGTAGGTGAGGTAGGTGACAAGTTTGTCGGCGCCTTTTGTGGATCTCGCACGTGGGTCTTGTCTGTTTGCTCGGCCTTGGCCGACTGGATGGCCATCGGCCAGTCACTGAAGGTTGGCAATGGTCGGTCACCAAGGGTCGATCGGCAGATGCCCAGAGAGGATCGTCCGCTAGTCGATCGCCAGGAGTCGGTCGCCGAGTGCCGAGTGATGATCGTATCTGAGGTCGATCGCTCGGTATCGGGACTTGTCCTGGGACCTTCCTTTGGCCGATTTAGCTGGTCCGCTGGGTTGAGGCTCGGCAGATCTGCCTTGGCTGCTCGGCAGTAAGTCGGTCGCTCGGCCTCGGAGGCGATCGCCGGTCGGAAGGTGTTAAATCTTGACGCAACAATTGCCCCCCAGCTTGCTCCTATGTTGAAGACATGGGGGCGAGGTGGCTTCTTGCTGGCGATCGCGTCTGGATGAGGACGGGCGATCTGAGCCGACTTAGGACTCGGACTTGGGCTATCATAGTCGATTGGCTTAGCTATCTTTCGGTCTTGTACCTGCAAAAAACAACATTGGCCGATCCCCCATGGAAACTTGGTGGTTTCGCTTTGTTTGAGGTATCGTGCACAGTCGCGGAGATCGATGGACCGACCCCATGACCGTGTCTTGGTGCACAAAGACAATGAGTGCCTCGTGGCTCACTTTATTATGAGGGTCCTCTGTTAGGCTGCGCCTCGCCTTGTATTTAAACGAAAGGCGTGCGGTCTCGGTCTAGAGGAGTCCTTGCGCGGGGCAGCGTCGGATGAATCAACTCCACGCCCGCGGCTTGTTAGCTCTGCTTCCACCTCGGCCAGCCATGGAGATGGCCGACCTCGACGGTGTACGTTGAGACGGGGTTGTGGCACGTCGCATTGTCCGGGTTCACCATGTCAGATGATGAACCTTTGAGGGCGAGCGATCGTGTCCACTGATTAATGTTGGAGAGCCCTCAGACTACGCCGGCCTCGTATTTAAACGAAGGGCGGGCGATCTTGGCCGAAAGGGACCTTGCATGGCCGAAGCAGCCGGTTCCATCGACTGCCAGGACCATGGCTTTATGATGTGCGGTGGAGGCGATCTTATGCCTTAGTCCGTCATGTTATATGCTGGACTGTAGATGGCGATCGTGTCCTCCGAACTGCGGATGATGTAGCGTGATGATCGGCGATCGGGCCGGAAGACTGGCGATCGTCGCTCGGCTGCCGATCGCTTTATTCGTAGGTCGATATTGGCGATCGGGCGGGAGATCGTCGTCCGGGTGCCGATCGCGCTGCTCACAGGCTAAGAAGAAACCTTTGCCTGGCCAGAAAATCTGCGGCTCTAGCCCGGAAGGCTGCGTAGGTCGTAGGTTGGGTCTTCGTAAGATGCCTGAACATAGGCGAAAAACCCTGAAAACCTCCTAGGACCGCGTAGAGGGCGGTCTCATCGCTTATGGGCTCGCCATTGAGGATGATTACGTCTACCCGGTCGATGTAGTCCGAGTCGGACTCTTCTTCTCCCTGCTTGATTTGCATCATGCGAAGGGGACCTTCGGGCCGGACGACCCTGGTGGCGAAGTACTCAGTGAAGCCGTGCGCCAGCTCGTTAAAGGAGCCAATGGACCGAGGTGGCAATGAAGTGTACCACCGGTGGGCGAGGTCGTCCAGCGTCAGAGGGAACATTCGGCATCTGGTCGCGTCAGATGCCCCACACCCAGTCATGTAGATGTTGAACTTCCTCAGGTGCACTTGGGGTCCGATCGCCCCTCGTACACGGGTGTTTGCGGGGAGCGATCTGTCTTTGCATGGGGCGAGCTCGATGTCGTTCGCGAGCGGCTCGCTTGGCGGCGATCGTCTTCTTGGCGCTGCCACAGATTCCAGGAGCGCCTTCATGTCGTTAAGTTGACGTTGCATCGCGGCCATTGCCGTGGCTTGGTCGCTTGCCGATCGGCTTTGGGAGCGAGCCGAGGCGATCGTGTACCGATCTCGGGCTCCACGCCGCCGGCCTCGGCAATTCGGCGAGGAGCCAGACGGCTGGGGCGCCTTCCGGGAGTCGGGTAGGCCGAGCTCCCGGTGACGGACTCAAACTCCGTCGTCTCGTAGGCTGAGGCCGGGCGCCCGGTAACTGTGTCGGGTCACCGCCGTGCGATCGAAGACGAGGTGCCCGGTGGCGGCGCCTCTTCTGCGGACGGAGCCTCTGGCGATTGCTCGGCAGTGGTGCCTTGAGCTTCGCTTGATCTTCGGCGAGAGGCAGGCGGTAGGCCGGAGGCGCGTCGAGAGCACTCCGTCGCTCTGTGGGCGGCGGGGCCCCTTCGATCTGTTCCTTGGTTCGAACCGATCGAGCGAGAGGCTTGGGCCGCCGTCCGAGGGCG
Organism: Orobanche coerulescens; assembly: GCA_033398695.1. NCBI lineage: Eukaryota > Viridiplantae > Streptophyta > Magnoliopsida > Lamiales > Orobanchaceae > Orobanche > Orobanche coerulescens. The sequence goes on along the minus strand of CM065807.1, from coordinate 186,798,665 downwards.
GATCGAGCGTCTCGACCGCGGCGGCTACCTTCCACCATCGTGCGGCTCGGGGCCCAGGGCGGAACAGTGCAGCCGGATGGCCAGCGGCTTTCTTCGACGCGGATGCGGAAGACATGATTTCTGAAGGATTTCTTTGAAGTGCAGTAAGTGTCACTTCAAGTATCTGCCCCGAGAACAGTGAGTGTTCTTCGGGACGGTAGGTATAAAAAATTGAGGGTTGGATGTCGCCCTCCTTCTAGCGCCAATTGTTGTTGCCCAAAATATTATCCGAAGATTAATACTGCTGGAAGACGGACAACAAACAACAATTGCGGGAGCACTTCCGAGAGTAGATAAATAATACAAGATTTGCCGGGTTTGTTAGGCCCGGGCTTGAATGCTCTCGCGAGATGTTATTAATACAAATATTCGTGGATACAAGTATTAATGAGAGAAATCTAAATACAATGAGTGTAAAAGACTCATAATCCGGCTCTTGAGCGAAGCTCGGTGTTCTTCGTCCCCGCCGGTAATCTGCTGGATGAGATAGGCCGGGAGAAGTAAGACCGAAAGAAAGCTGTTGCCAAGAGTTGGAGATTAGCTAAGTGCTGTATATTGCTTCGGTATTGTGTGAAATCCGAAGGAAACTGAAGAAGTGTCCAAGAGCAGGCTGTCCTCTTTATATAGGGGCTGAGGGGCCCTGTCCCCTAATGGGCGATCGCCTTTCGGCATTTAATGTAACGGGGCGATCGTCCTAAAGGGCACGTGGGCTGCCTGCCAAAAGTCCATAGATCCAGCCGGCAGCTAGCTGAGTGGCCCAATGAGGAGCCGGCACGCGTCCGGAAGCACTGTCACAGGAGGTCCCACTTAGCTACTTTCGGCGGACTTTGTCAGTAGGTGACAGGCTGTAGTCACATGTCTTGTCCGCCAACTCCTTTCGCAGGTCTGGGCCATGCTGGTAGGTGAGGTAGGTGACAAGTTTGTCAGCGCCTTTTGTGGATCTGCACGTGGGTGCTGTCCTGTTTGCTCGGCCTTGGCCGACTGGATGGCCATCGGCCAGTCACTGAAGGTTGGCAATGGTCGGTCACCAAGGGTCGATCGGCAGATGCCCAGAGAGGATCGTCCGCTAGTCGATCGCCAGGAGTCGGTCGCCGAGTGCCGAGTGATGATCGTATCTGAGGTCGATCGCTCGGTATCGGGACTTGTCCTGGGACCTTCCTTTGGCCGATTTAGCTGGTCCGCTGGGTTGAGGCTCGGCAGATCTGCCTTGGCTGCTCGGCAGTAAGTCGGTCGCTCGGCCTCGGAGGCGATCGCCGGTCGGAAGGTGTTAAATCTTGACGCAACAAAGATCAAGAATTTACTTCCTCTATTGTGAAGAAGAAATATGGGCTAACCCCAGTAGTAAAAGGGCCCATTGGAGCTAAACTACTGAAGTCAATATCTCCAGCAAAAATCAGAGGCAGAGCAAAAGGAAGAGGGAGGACTTAAATTTTTTTTATCAAGCACTTGTAGCTTTCTATTTACCTGTAATTTTATTTTTGACAAAGGACTGTTTACCTTTCAGTTTGTTTTGCTTCTGTGTGTGATGACTTTACTGCATTTGAAACTTAAATTTTGCCATCATCAAAATAGGGGGAATTTATTAGGAATACTTTTTGAGATTTTGATGATGTCATACTTGTATTCGAAGTTTGTTTCAAATATATGGTTAAAGTACTTGGCATTGTAAGGAAGAACCAAATGAGTATCTTCTATAGGCCTTTAAAACATTAGGCTAAATATTGATCATTTTGATCAGATAGAATTTTAGCCAAGTATGAAACAACCTAAAATCCATCGGGCAAAATACCAGCTGAGCTTGACCAGATAAAAACATCAGTCGGGTTTTGGTCAAAGACAAAATATCAGCCAGGTTTGACTAAGTCATAAGTATAGTTGAGCATCACTGAAGACAATTTTAACTAAGTATAAAACAGTCAAACATCAGGCGGGTTTGGTCAAAGGACAATATCAGCTTAGGTTGACTAGACAGACATCAGTCGAGTTTCGGTTAAAATGAAATATCAGCCGAATTTTAGCAAGACGAAATATCAGCCGGCTTTGACCAAGGCAGAACATCAGCCAATGTTTTATCTAGAATTAATATCAGTCTATTTTTTAGACAACAACTATATCCACATCAGCATTCGTTGAAAAGTCAATAAAGATGCCAAATCACATGCAGATGTAAAAGCCAAGGAGATAAATTGATTGATTCCCGGAATTTAAGGAATAGAATATTCATCGAGATTCGTGCCCTGAAGACTTTCCAAATATAGTAATCAAATAAAAACAGCGCAACAATCCTACACCTTCAAACGGTCAAATTTGAAGAAAGAGACAAAGCCATGCAAAGAGCAGAAAAGCTAAACAATGAAGTCTACTCTCCAACGGACGGATTTGTTCCAAGATGCAACGGCTATGACGTGCTCAAAGATCATAATATAAATATCTATAGAATACTTGAGCAGAAGTACGATGCGAACTACACTTACAAGCAATCAAAGCAAACGAAAGCAATATACAATTATAGCATCGCGAAAGAGCAAGATCATAAAGTATCATATAAAGATAAGCTCTCAATTTGGATAAGACAAACACTCTTGTCATAAAAGTTTGATTACACGGTACTTTCTTGAACGAGGTTCTTGAGAGTAAGAGGTTGTACGGCGTCTACGTGTTCTTGATTGAAAGGTAATAGGCAACTTGCGAGTTGTTGAGGCATCCAAAGGTTTTCGATCAAGAGGCGCTAGGCAACCAAGGGAATTAGTTACAACGGCCATGAATTGTCACTGATTCAAAGATGTTGTAACTAAATTCATTGTAACACGATTTCACTGATTGAAAGTTATAGTGAATTTATCTCCAACTTGTTTGAAGAGAAGTGGAATAGTAGAAGATTACCCTATCTCTGAAACCACTATAAGTGTTGTGATTTATTGTTTTATCATCATACTTAACTGTTGAATTCATCGTAACTATTACACTAAAATTCAGCAGTCTTCCGCATAAAAATTTTACAGCTGATAAACCTTAACTGCATTAAACTCATCCGAGTAACCTTAGATGTACTATATTACAGCTATGTTTTTCAAAATAGTTATTTAGGAAATAGATTTTACAAGTCTATTCACCCTCCCCTAGATTTGTACCTGATGTCTTGTCACCTACAGATGAGGCATGTGAAATCTTAAGACATTGGTAATTATTTTTCAATCTTAAAGAGAGAAAGAAATAGGAGAGAGAAAGAAAGGGGAGAGAGAAAAACTCCCTTTCCCTCTCTGAGTTTTAACCGTACCATAGTAGTTCTTGAAGGAGGAGATATTTCTCCATATGAATATCTGACGTGTTAAGTATAGACATCGTACTTTCGTCGGGTGGATTTCCAAGAAGCTTTTCGAATTGAATTCGTCATCAAGTACTTCTTCATCTACTCAAGAAAGCAATCGAGTTCTTCAAGGGTATGGTTTCGATTCTCATCCTTTTATTTTATCATGTATACGATCCTCGATCAACCCTCATTCGTAGTTCATATGATTATCTATTCTTCTGTTGCTTATTCTATTTTTGGCGTGAATCCCAACAGCGGTATCACAGAGAGGTCAATGCGACCGCATTGACAATTTTTATTGCGGTTTGAGTGCATGGTTGGATTGATTTTATGATTTGTAATCATACTGATGAAATAGAACAATTGTAGATGTTTAATTATTCACTGTAGAATCATGATTTTATATTAAGATATAAATCTAATTTTTTTGGAATTATATTAAGTATACAAAAAATAAAAAATTATGATTTTAGAAATTCGGTCGAAAAATGAGTTTGTGCTCCACCGTCAGACCGGCGGCTCTGCTGCTGCCGGAAGTTGTCACGTAGTGCGCCTGGCGGCAGTGCTCGGCCTGGCCGAGATAGCTGAGTCATCCTCGGCAGTAGTGGCCCGATAGTTCTTTGCCGAGCTGTGAATGGTCATTCTAGCGAGCTTAGTTTTATTTTTCATTAATTCCATAAATTAATTTTTCTACAATTTAAATTTAATTTAATTTAATTAAATTATTAAATTCGAATTTTAATTTTTTAAATGGGAAAATTTAGTTTAAAAGAAAATAATTGTTTGCGGAATTACCTCGAACAAACTAAATTGATAATTATATGAATTAATTATATTAATTCAAATCATTATTAGTTGTATGTTTTCTACATGCGTGTGTGACGATTGTAGTCAATGGACTTCATTTTGAATCTATTTATTAAATGGACGGGGTTTTAATGGTCGTTTTGAGCCTGTTTATTTTTCCTAGAAAATTTGTATAGGTTGCAATTTTTCATCAATGTAACAAGTAGTTAGCTATGATGATAGCCCAGGATGATCCCTCATGAAGAAGGCGATTCAAGATATGTAATTTTATTTATTCTATTCCTTTATTTTTATTCATTTGATTGACTCAGTACTTGGGAAATTATCCATGAACTACACGTGAGAAACTAGGTTGTTATTTATTTTTGTTCATATTGTATATCTAATAAACGCGCTTGCAAACTGGATTAATGTGCAAAATTGAATTTTAACGTCGAAATACTCTCACAAACAAAGACTAAGTTAAAAATGTTATGAGGTATCCTATCCTCCATCAAACATAAGAAAATTGAAGCCCAATCCGATGTACTACTTTTAAAGTGTGTCGGGATAGTACATGTAACATCCCCAAAATCTTGGGTAGCTACAGCGTTGGGGATCCCTCATGGGACCCACCAAGTTAGGTTATTCGTTTTTACCTCACAAGAACTTGGTAAAAATAATAATATTGGAATTGATAATAAATTTTCATCACACTAACAGGAAAGTTGAAGTACACATGATTTTAAAATTTAATACATGCTCTTTATTTCCGAAATAATTGCCAAGGAAAATTTAACTCTATCCAGTCGCCGTTCTCAAGCATGCCTCGTCCCTTCGCATTCCCAAGCCTGTATTTCTGAAGTTCCTGCAACTGGCAAGTATAACAATACCAGCCCATACCCGGGTCAGTCATAACACATTACAACAATATGCTCATATGTACGAATTTTGCAGTTCCAAAAGTATCAGCTAACAACACAATCACATATACATACAATAACACATAAGCACATATCCCCAATATCCGGATAGTGCAATTTCTACCACCCCCAATATCAGGGTGCACACCCCAATATCTGGGTGGGGAACGAACGTTCGTTATAAATTTCTCTTTGTTCCCACTGGAACGGCATAACTTTGCATCTCTTCACATTCATCACATAATACACAGATTCACACCATCACAATTGGCACAACATAATCAATACACAATGAACACATAAAATTGCAATAATGCTAGGGCCGAGCAAGTTGAACGAACTTGCCTTGTGAGTCGTCGATGAGATGATTCCGATTAAATCTCGAGATGTCTCCTAATAATAATATGCTATTAGCATTTTGTTAAGACGTCTCAATTTAATTTAATGGCTCGCCCTTTATTTTATATTTCAACAAAATCATCGTCTAAAAATTAAATGCATTGGTAAATAGCTCTTAGATATCATCCTTGAATATTTTTAAAAATATTTTCAACAATTTATAATTTAACTATTACTTATGCTGTAATAAATCAAACAATAGTCATTATAATTTATTTAAAAAGTAACATTGAGAATAATTTCAATTTATTAATCTCAAATATTTCCAAAGGTAATACTTAATAACTTGAGTTGAAATAGAAATCCATTTCTTCCATTTCAAATATTCCTTAGAATAATTCTGGAGATTTTATATAAGAACAAAAATTCATTTATTCTGGTTTAATTATCTTATAATTGCATATATAGAAAATGATACTTAAAATTACCATTAAAAATATAAGTACGTCATATGGGCAGATACGTAGTTCGATTGTTCATAGTGTTTGTTATCCTTAAATTATTTAAGTTTAATTAACACGGAAACGGAGTCAGAAATTTTATCATTTCCAAAAATTAAAACAAAAATAACTAAATATATATATATAAATACGTCAACAAAAAAATGCATGAAACGGAATCAAAGAATGATTTACGGATCAAAAGTTATTCGCGATTTAAGTTACGTTTCTACACTAAAAATCAGCCTTGACTTGTCCAAAATAACTTAGTTTTACATATCTACATGATGTCTAATATGATATTACAAAAGATAATATTTTAGATATGTATTTTATATACAGAACGCACAAATGATATATCAAGAACTACTTACGGATTGGTAGATAATCGGACTCAAAGATAGCACCTCGATCTAGATTTCAGAAAATCACGGGGGATTTTAATCGGACAGAGTATGTCAGGAAAGCTGGTCTGGCTCGCCGGAAAATGACCCCGTATCGTCGGCATAACGGACTCCTATCGGAAATATAAAGACTTATATTTATAAATATTGAGTTTCTCTATATAATTACATAAGTTGTGAGTATAAATGAAATAGGAAAAGGCTGTATTTATAGGACACAAAACAGGTGACCAGTCAATTTGACACAGCCGCCCCACGTCACACAGCCCTAGCCGAGCCACGTGCGCGGGCCCTACCGAGTCACTACTAGCAGCCATGGCCGAGCCACATGCGCAGGACCTAGCGAGTCACTATCGGCAGCCCCGGCGGATCCACGTGCGTAGGTCCCGCCCGGAAGATTCCTGGTGCTCGGCAATTGGCAATCTCCACTAAATTGATCATAACTTTTTCTTTCGGACTCCGATTGACTCGCTGTTAGAACCATTGGAAAGCTAACTAAATTCTCTACAATAGTGTTAGTTTTCAGAATTTTTTTAACTTCTCAAATATCCTTGGTGATTTTTTCAAAATTGATACTTGTCCACGATACTTCCCAGAAAATGTCCAAATATATATTTTAAAATTTATTATCTAATAATACAACAATAATTCATTTAAATCAAGATATCACTTTTATAAATAATTTCACTAATTATTGTCATATAATAGTATTTACTTTATAATTTATATAATGTAAAATATTGGGATTTTACAGTACATCTCGGAAGGATCGATAAATTTTTAAAGCACATTAGATGCTTTTGGTTGTGGAAAAATTTTACCCCAGAAACTGTATGGGTTGGAAGGTACGTAAGATCCGATTGCTAGACTGATAAAAATTGATGGTTTAAATTTAGATAGTTCTGTAAGCCATAGAAACTGTATGGGTCCAGGGCAAGTGAATTACGGGTTAAGGAACTCGAGCCAATCAGGAATAGGTCGATGCCCACAAAAAATGGGTGAAAGACGATATGAGGGTGCAAGGATACATGATTGGCTCTATGAATAATGAGATGCAACGTGCCCATAAAAATATGACATATTCTTGAGCTATCTTAGCACCTAAATGAGCTCTATGGTGAGCATAGCAAAACTGTTATATATGAAATATCGAATCACTTATTTGGCGCTATGATGAAGGAAGTAGGAAAAGTTGGGGTGTAACGCCCCGATTTCGCATATACATCTATTATGAATTATAGAAAACATGTTCAATTTTATTAAATTAATGCCCGAATAATTTATCGTTTAATTTATTTCATTTCATAATCACGCAAATTCATTTATGTCATTATAATTCATGTCCAGCCATGTGATTCATGTCGTGTCATTTCTCGTTTTATTTTAAGCGATATTAATCCTTACCCATAAGATTTCACAAGTACATTTTAATTAATTTTATATCCATTCACTTTGGGCCGGCCTAAGCCAAACTCATTATAATATTCAGCCCAAATTCTATAATTAATTAAGAGCTCAATCATCATTATAACATCCAGCCCATATTTATCTCTCCTATACTCACACACGATCAGAACATGGGGGAGTTTTCTGCACCTTTATTAACCTCCTTAATGGAGGTAGTGGGCATAATGGGGGAGTTTTAGATCATGGAGGGAGTTTTACATCATGGGGGAGTGGTGTAATACCACCGGTATTTCATGCTGTATTACTTTGTACTGTGTGAATTTTTGTAATGTGCACGTCATTTCTATTTATGTATTCCATTGAGTGCTATACAATTGTGCGATGTGGATGAAACAGAGGTAACACGCCTTGACGTCGTTGGACGATCGTCGGTGCGAATATGATAGTGGCCAACGTCTTGTTCCCCGATAATTGTTGACGAGTGGAGAGGACGGTCACCCCATGATGGTTAAAATGTGTTATGTGGCTAAAGAACTGAATGTCTAACGCACGCTATAGCATATGCCTAACATACGCTAGAATTCACGTGTTACGTACGTTAAGGTTCCTATCTTATGTACGTAATGGGTGAGTTGGTCTTCCGACCAGAATCTTTCTTTTGACCCGGAGGAAGCTACTTTCGGCGGGCTAGAGGACAAACGAGTCAACCCTTGATAACATATGCTATTCTCCAACCCTAACGTACACTACCGGCTGGCGCTTTACGTACGTAACAACTACTTACGTACGTAACACTTGGGTACATTTCAGTCGGTGACCTCTGGATGGACCTTACGTATGTTAGTCTTGAAGTATTACGTACATAACTAGCTTTACGTATGTAATCTCTGTATCATTAACGTACGTTATCCAAACCGAGTGTTATAAAATAACACTTCCCCTCTTCATTTGCTCGACCCCAACCTTGCAAGAAGACACCCTTGGAGCATTTCGTAGCCTTATACTCGGTTCTAGCCTCTCATATACTTGAATTAGCATTAAGGAGGTGGTTTCTTGATCTCCGGTGAAGATTATCCAAGTCATTCAAGCCAGTTTTCGTTCCTCCTCATAGTTCTTGTGGATTCATTAACTCTCTTCATTATTCTTCATCTTATAAGGTAAGTCTATCAATCCTTGAAGTAATCTCTTCAATATTATTGATTATTACTCGTTAGATTACGGGTATTTGGGTAGATTTTGCTAAAATCTCGTAGACGATCTAAACGGATGAACTTGTAGAATCGGAGTTATCATTGTTCGTATATTTCATTTCATACAACTCATTGTAACAATCACATGCAAGAACTTCCATCTTAGTTTACATTGGGACCATATATAATCGACGAATCAATTGTAGAAGGATTTCGTAGGAATTCATCACCGTTCGATAAACTAGTCGTAACTTACTCTTGCAAAATAATGATCAACGTTAAACGTTAATAGGGGAATTAATTTGATGATATTAATGTCATTGAAAATCGTTAGCCGAAATCATTGTGTAAAATGATAGTTTATCAGTTGTAGTACTCGTAATAGAGACTTGGATTAGGAGTATGGGCTTTGGTTATCATATGGTCAATTGTTGCCAACCGAATAGTGGTAGGGATAATCTTGTTAAACGAATTGATGTATTTAATGTTAATCGTAGAATTGAATGGTAAATGGAATGTAATGCTTATGAACTTAGAAAAACGATACTAATGTTGGTAATTAAGACTATGTTAGGAATCCAGTTGGGAAAGGGAGACTAACTTTATTCATCATGATCCGTATGAGGCGTTAATCGGATATTACGTGATTAGGTTAAGCTCGAGCGGGCGTGGGGATTTCGGTTATCATAAAGCACCTACCGTCGGATCACAGGCAAGTGAAATCTTGCTCGAGAAATGCTAATATTATTGTAATGTTGTATTTATGTATGTGCCATTGTCGATAAATGTCGACGGTTGTCTTTCTCTAAAATGTGTTATAAATGGGCCGATGTGTTGGGGATAAAACCTGTATGGTACCCGTATGGAAATGTGTTAGGGGATAAGACCCGAATTGGGCACCTATGTTCTGGGGTATTCCCATGTGGATAATTTCGTGACCCTTGGTTGCGACCTTGGGGTTTATGTGATAAAAGAGAAAGACGACGTCGGTCGTGTGATGAAATATCCTCGGTTGGTTATGTGGCACTGTACTTGGTAAAATTGTGTATATCTTTGCTAGTAATTGTTATTGGTATGCATATTCTGACCCTGGTTATCTGGCATGATTTGTCGTGCCAGGTAAATTTGTTAATCTTGTGCAGGACATTCCCGAGGGGCCGGTCAGACTTGAACGGTGTTGGGATAATCTCTTGCCACTGTTTAAATTAAATTTGATTTCAAAAACCTTCGTTGTGTAATAATCGAAATTTGAATTGTTTTTCTTTTAAAACCTTTGGTCTCATGATATGTAACAGTGGACTTATCATTTTATTGTAATTTCCTTAAATTATCTATTTCCTAAACTAGCCTTGTAGGTCCCACACGGGATTCACGGCACTGTAATACCTCGGGAAATTTTGGGGGTGTTACAAGTGGTTATAATCTTCCCGTATATAAAAACCCACAAATAACACAATATCTCCGTTTCTATAGCAAAATTTTATACACCAGAAATCTCATTTGTTACAGCAGAAATCACCTCTAAATTACACAGAAAATTCTAACACCATCGGTACATAATCCTCAGGTAATCCTTCCCTCTGACCAATTCTTTCGATTACACAGCAAGCATACACTCTTCAAGTGTCGGGCATCTTCCAACTTCAAAAAATTTCCTAAGGAAACACACACACACACACACACACACACATATCAGGAGAATTCAGTAAAACTAGAATCTGAAATCATAATTCAAATCAAAACCCAAACCATTTTGTTGAATCAAATTCAGAGTTGAAGAAACAAACCTTTTGATTTTGGAGAAATCCCCAGCCACGGTCACCTTTTCTGTTGATTCTGGCCGCTGCAACCTTTTCGCCTCCGTCAGCCTGAACCCGCGGCCATGGGCGACGCCTGCACTGCCGCCCTCCATTCCATCCACAGCCTAGCCGCCGATGCTACCTAAGTGCCGCACCCACTGATCTCTATCGGACCACCTGTAACACCCCAAATCACAAATGGACATTACACGCCGTAGAACCTTCATGAGATCTACCAGGCTAACACACAACACACCAACTGAATATGAAATCCCATAAGACACAATCATCAAGTAAAAATAGGGCCGTGGCCTCGGCTAAAATATTTTAATCCAGTAACGAAAAATGTAACTACAGTAAATCCATTGCCCACGCAGGGGACTTTAACCAATAACGAAAAATAAAATGGACTCGAGCCTCATCATCATGCCAGTCCATCCTTTGCATGCGCATCCCGTGCCAGCTCCTCAGCTCGACCAGTACTTGAAATGCACAAGACGCATTTCCCCCATTTAAGGGGTTAGCATTCGAATAGCTAGTGCAAGTATACGATTACACACCATCATATACATACGCGATTCAACGCAAACAAACCATTAGGAAAATCATTTGAAAATCAATATTCCGGAATATCACATTTACATCAAAACAGTATATCATCAAGTTTTTCACATCACAAATATCCACGCTTGGTAACTCATGACCGTACCCATTAGTATCGGCCCCCAGAGGTCCCGTCGAACCGTCCCCAGGTCAGAAATCACTTCCGCGGCCGTACCCATTAGTATCGGCCCCCAGAGGTCCGGTCGAACCGTCCCCAGGTGGAAGAACATCAACACACGCACCCAAGTCCACTTCCGTGGCCATACCCATTAGTATCGGCCCTCAGAGGCCCCGTGCCATCCCCGGGTGGAAGAATAACCATCACAATCATTCAATAATCTAGTTTACATCATTCGCATCAACACCGTACACACATAATGAAATATAATACATGTACTTGCCTTGGATGACACGATGCGAAGAAAACGGCGAAAGGAAAGGTTTCGGTCCGAACAATCTTCACAAATCCAATCCTAACAACAATAGAGACTCAATCAACTACAATTCTACTGAGAAATCACGAATTAATCGGCATTCTACCCTAAGGGACAATACGCCGGACACTATGAAGGCATAAGGTTCAAATTCGATTAACGAAGGGAAAAACTTGGGAATTGATCCGCTAAAGTTCTAGGAAAACATAACACCACGATTACCCAACTATAATTCATCAACAATTGAAGCCAAAACAAAAGGAAAAACAAATAATAGCCAAGAACCCTAAAAATAGGTATAATGTCTAATTACCTCAATTCAGCGATGGAATGGTGGAAGGAAGATGATTGATTCGTGCTGGAATGTCCAATTCCGAGTTATAAGATGATGGAAGGTAGTATCTGAGGGAGATCGCCCGAAATCGCCGAGGAGAAGTGGAGAAACGGGAGAAAAAGGAAGAAATGGGGTTAAAACACCTGTCTGTCGCGCAACAAACGGTCCAAATAGCACCGTGTTTATCGCCGTTTTGCAAGTCAGCGGCCGACTCCTGTGCGACACGACGCAAAGACACGGCGCAAAATGCCGCGGGTCTTGCGCCGTTTCGCAAGATAGCGGGCACCACTGGGCAACACGGCGCACAGACATGGCACAGAATGCCGCGGGTCTTGCGCCGTTTTGCACAGGTCAGGCCAGACAGCCTCTTGACACAAGACAACGCTACCAAAACTGAAAGAAAAACGATAAACCAAAACACGATATGCCGACCCAATGGTCCGGGAAAATTACACGCAACGAAAAACAATATCCAATAATCCGAAACGGTCCGAGGTACACAACCAAAATCGAACAAGGAACAAATTCCCTAAACTTATAGGAAATTACGAAACGGCCCAAACGTCTGAAAATCACGATACAACGTCGGATTAACATCCCGAAACTCACAACATGCTCCACTGAACCATACGAACTCATGGAAATAAGAAAATGACAAAATCGAACGAGTTTTGCGAGAATTGAATACACATGCGATAAAATATAACTCAAGATAAAATACGTAAAAACATCATCGAAACTCGTCCAAACGGAGAAACTCCAAGAACAAAATAGATTCAGAATTCCAAAACAGTGTCAAGCGAGTTGTCCGAAACAAACATACACCAAAATTAGAAATTACCAAAAATAGAAAACACGGATATTACATTCTCTCCCCCTAAAAATAAGTTTCGTCCCAAAACTTACAACGCGAATAACTCGGGGTATCTCGACCTCATACTCTCTTCCATCTCCCATGTGCCTTCCTCGGATCCATGCCTCGACCATTGCACTTTAACCAAAGGAATGGTTTTGTGCCTGAGTTGCTTCACCCGACGCTCTAAGATCTGCATCGGCCACTCCTCGAAGGTAATGTCGGGCCCCAACTCGATCTCTCCAATATCAATAATATGGTTAGGGTCCGGTACGTACCTCCTAAGCTGGGAAACATGAAATACGTTATGCACGTGGCTCAGGGATGGCGGCAAGCCTAACCGATATGCAAGGTCTCCAACTCTCTCTAGATCCTCGAATGGCCCAATAAATCTCGGACTAAGTTTACCCTTCCGACCGAAGCGGTAAACTCCCCGTGTCGGCGACACCTTAAGCAACACATGGTCTCCCACCTCAAACTCCAACGGCCGGCGACGTGTATCGGCATAAGACTTCTATCGACTCTGGGCCGTCAACAACCTATCGCGAATCAGAGCAATATTTTCTCTCGTCTCAACTACCATATCGGGCTTGGTGCCAATTAGCTCGGATGCATCATCCCAACACAACGGCGATCTGCACCTCCTACCATACAATGCCTCAAATGGTACCATTTTGATCGAGGCGTGCCAACTATTGTTGTACGTGAATTCGATCAATGGCAAGTGCGACTCCCAATCAACCTTCCAATCTAAAGCACAGGCTCGCAACATATCCTCCAAACAGATTGTCCTCTCGGAGTCTGCATGCATGCGAGGGTGGTAGGATGTACTGAGTCTCAACTCAGTCCCCAAAGCCCGATGAACGGCCTGCCAAAAGTGTGATATGAAGCTACCATCTCGATATGAAACAATACTCTTAGGAGTCCCATGCAACCTCACGATCTCCGCAACAAACACTCGCGCTAGTCTCTCTGGCCCCCAAGTGTCCTTAATACCCAGAAAATGAGATGATTTAGTTAGTCGATCGACAACGACCCAAATCATGTTCATTCCATTCCGAGTCCTAGGCATACTGGTAATGAAATCCATAGAAATATCCTCCCATTTCCACTCCAGGATAGGAAGTGGTCGCAAAAGCCCCGCGGGTCGCTGATGCTCGATCTTAACCTGCTGATAGGTCAAACACCTCGACACAAACTCGCTAAAGTCTATCTTCAAATTACTCCACCAGTAGTTACACCTCACATCTTTATACATTTTGCTCGTACTAGGATGTATGGAGTAAGGTGTGGTATGAGCTTCACTCAAGATCTTCTGTCTCACCTCAATAACACTCGGTACACATAGTCTGCCGCGAAATCTCAAAACTCCATCATCCTGAACCACAAATCCAGGGGCTTTCCCCTTCCTCACATCCTCCCTCAACTGGACCAAAAACGGATCATCATACTGTTTCGCCTTGATATCATCAGTCAAAGACGAAGTGATCTCCGACGCACATAACTGACCCTGAACTCTCTGAACCCAAACCTCGATATTCTGACAAATAAAATATAGTCGGATCCTACTATGTGGTGTAAGTACCTCTAACATCTGTAATGCCATCGGATTTCGGCTCAACGCATCAGCCACTACGTTAGCCTTACCCGGATGATAAAGTATCTCGAGGTCGTAATCTTTAATTAGCTCCAACCACCTATGCTGTCTCATATTCAACTCTTTCTGACTGAAGATATACTTCAAACTCTTGTGATCCATAAATATCTTGCACGACGACCCATAGAGATAATGCCTCCAGATCTTTAAGGCGAAAATGACCGCAGCTAACTCCAAATCATGCGTGGGGTAATTCACCTCATAGGGTTTCAACTAGCGGGACGCATAAGCAATAACCCTATCTCTCTGCATCAAAACACATCCGAGCCCGAGGCCCGAAGCATCACTATATACCACGAAATCTTCATTCCCCTGAGGCAATGCCAACACGGGTGCGGTAGTTAGTCGTCTCTTCAACTCGTCAAAACTACCCTGTCTGTCTGCGGTCCACTCGAATTTCTAAGTCTTCTGGAGCAACTGAGTGAGCAGTCTAGAAATCTTAGAAAATCCCTCAACAAATCTACGGTAATAGCCGGCAAGACCCAGAAAACTCCTCACCTCCTTCACATTCTTAGGCGGCTCCCAAGCCATCACTGCCTCTATCTTCTGCGGGTCTACCCGAACTCCCTCTGCTGAAATCACATGCCCGAGGAACATCACTTCCTCGAGCCAAAACTCACACTTAGAGAACTTCGCATACAACTGCTCAGCTCTCAAAATGTCTAATAAAATCCGGAGATGTAAGGCGTGCTCCTCCAGACTCCGTGAATAGATAAGAATATCATCGATAAAGACGACTACGAATTTGTCCAGATACTCAATAAAAACTTTGTTCATCAACTGCATGAACATTGCTGGGGCATTGGTTAGCCCGAAAGGCATAACCACAAACTCGTAATGGCCATATCTCATCCGAAAGACAGCTTTCGGTATATCGCTGTCCCGAATCCTCAACTGGTAGTAGCCCGATCGCAAATCAATCTTCGAAAAGACTGTCTCCCCCTGAAGCTGATCAAACAAGTCGTCAATTCGGGGCAAAGGGTATTTATTTTGATGGTTAACTTGTTTAATTCTCGATAGTCGATGCATAAACGAAGCGATCCATCCTTCTTCTTAACAAAAAGTACAGGCCCACCCCAAGGCGATGCGCTCGGTCAAATATACCCTTTATCTAACAACTCTCCCAACTGATTCTTCAACTCTAACATCTCCGACGGTGCCATACGGTATGACGCTCGAGAAATAGGGGCCGCATTCGGCCTAGATCAATAGGAAACTCCACCTCTCGCTGTGGTGGTAATCCCGACAAGTCATCCGGAAATACGTCGGGATATTCACTAACAACTGGAATTGACGACAAATCAACTCCACCATCTTCCGCCTTCAGAGCATAACACCAGTAGCTGACACAACCCTGGTTCAGAAGTTTTATCGCCTTCAAGGCGCTAATCACCCTCCCTGATCTACCCGGCTTACAACCTACGAGAGTATGCTCGGTGCCGTCCTTGGCCACTATCGAGATGGTACGAGTCCGAAAATTCATGATAGCACCATGACGATCCAACCAATCGTCCCCGAGGATCAAATCCTCACCCTTAAGGTCTATAACAATGAGATTCGAGGGCCAATCCCGGCTCCCGATCCTCACTGGGAAATATCTAACTTCCCGGTCCCCAACCATACGATCCCCACTAGGAGTACTCACTACAAACAGTTCACACTCAAAGAAGCAGTCAAAGCCAATACGACTCACACAATCCGAAGCAATAAAGGAATGGGTAGCACCCGAATCAAAAAGCACTGAAACTGAATGAGTAAGGATCTGAGTGGTACCTGATGCCACCGGAATGTCTGCTTCCTCTGTGCGCCTCATCTGATATAATCGGGGGTGAACTGAACCCGAACTCGATGCTGTACGGCGATCCGGCTGACCTCGACCCTTACCACGGCCCAAACTCTGCGGAACATGAGTAACTGAGGTGTTGTGTTCCCGCTGATCGGTGGTGGTAGTCAGAACTCTAGCGGCCCTGGTGGCCCTATCACAATGAGCTGCCCGATGCCCGGTCTGTCCGCAAGTAAAGCAAGTATTTAACGAAAATGGGCAATCCTTCATCACGTGCTCGGGCTGACTGCAATTAAAACAAACTCTCCCGCCAGGTGCAACAGAGGACCGAACGGTTACCCTGAGATCCACCGGCCTGATGAAATGGCCTCTTCCCATATGTAATAGCAGACCGAGACCTCGGAAACTGACCACCCTTACCGGCCGAGAATCCGCCAGTAGTCTTCTGCTTCTTAGCTTCCGAAACCGACTCTGATTCCGGGGCAGCCATCTCGATCGCTAGAGCATGATCCTGGTATTCCTTCAAAGTGGCACACATGAGCGGTGCCATACTCTGCCTGATATGCGGCTTCATGCGCATATTGAAGTAACGGATTTTGTCAGCCTCAGTCCTCACCTGATCTTTCACGAAACCCAACTACTGATTGTAAGAGATAATGGCCTTAGAAATCGGCACATCCTGGGGTCTGGCAGTGAAGAACTCCACAATCCTGCGTTCTTTAACTGGCGGCGGACAATATTCTGCTTCCACAGCAGCCCTGAATTCCTCCCAAGTGGCTCGACGGTCTCTGGGCGCCACAGCCTCCCACCATTCCGCAGCTTCCTTATCCAGAAGGTAATGGGCAATATGTACCCTCCTGTCTTCGGGACAAGCTACGGCATCAAAGGTCCTGGACAACTGAAAGAGCCAATTATCCCAACCGAGGGAGTCAGAAGATCCGGAGAAACGAGGAGGGTGCATCTTAGTCACCATCTGAAGCCACTTACTAGCTTCTTCTTCAGTTGTCGGGGGCGGATTCTGGCGTCCACCCTGAGCTATCTGAGCAAGTTGGGCTACTAATCGCTGGAAATCGGCAAGAGCCGGCGTCGGCATTATTACCCGACGACACTGAGTGATAGGCTGAGTCCGCAGAGGACTGAGAAAGTGAGCCCTCTTCATTATTAGCACCCCGACCACGGCCTCGGCCGCATCTTCTAGCTGGTCTACCACGACCTCTCAACATACTGAAGAAAATATGAAAAGAACAAGATCAGAAAGATTCACAATTTACAAGGTTGTTATCACAATTCTCAATTCCGAACAACGCAAGAAAACGAATTCTAGAAGTATAAGAGTTCGAGGAGACTTACAGCCACGGGTCGCACGAAAAGACGGTAGCATGATGATATTAGGCTCAACGACTGACTCTAATGACGCAACTGACAGACCCAATAATAACCGACAGCCTAGGCATTCAAAACCTAAGGCTCCGATACCATAAATGTAACACCCCAAATCACAAATGGGACATTACACGCTGTAGAACCTTCATGAGATCTACCACGCTAACACATAACACACCAACTGAATATGAAATCCCATAAGACACAATCATCAAGTAAGAATAGGGCCGTGGCCTCGGCCAAAACATTTTAATCCAGTAACGAAAAATGTAACTACAGTAAATACATTGCCCACGCAGGGGACTTTAACCAATAACGAAAAATAAAATGGGCTCGAGCCTCATCATCATGCCAGTCCATCCTTTGCATGCGCATCCCATGCCAGCTCCTCAGCTGGACCAGTACCTGAAATGCATAAGACGCATTTCCCCCATTTAAGGGGTTAGCATTCGAATAGCTAGTGCAAGTACACGATTACACAACATCATATACATACGCAATTCAACGCAAACAAACCATTAGGAAAATCATTTGAAAATCAATATTCCGGAATATCACATTTACATCAAAACAGTATATCATCAAGTTTTTCACATCACAAATATCCACGCTTGGTAACTCGCGACCGTACCCATTAGTATCGGCCCCCAGAGGTCCCGTCGAACCGTCCCCAGGTGAGAAACCACTTCTGCAGCCGTACCCATCAGTATTGGCCCCCATAGGTCCCGTCGAACCGTCCCCAGGTGGAAGAACATCAACACACGCACCCAAGTCCACTTCCGTGGCCGTACCCATTAGTATCGGCCCCCAGAGGCCCCGTGCCATCCCCGGGTGGAAGAGTAACCATCACAATCATTCAATAATCTTGTTTACATCATTCGCATCAAAACCGCACACACATAATGAAATATAATACATATACTTGCCTTGGATGATACGATGCGAAGGAAACGGCGAAAGGAAAGGTTTCGGTCCGAACAATCTTCACAAATCCGATCCTAACAACAATAGAGACTCAATCAACTACAATTCTAGTGAGAAATCATGAATTAATCGGCATTCTACCCTAAGGGACAATACACCGAACACTATGAAGGCATAAGTTTCAATTTCGATCAACGAAGGGAAAAACTTGGGAATTGATCTGCTAAAGTTCTAGGAAAACATAACACCACAATTACCCAACTATAATTCATCAACAATCGAAGCCAAAACGAAAGGAAAAACGAATAATAGCCAAGAACCCTAAAAATAGGTATAATGTCCAATTACCTCAATTCAACGATGGAATGGTGGAAGGAATATGATTGATTCGTGCTAGAATGTCCAATTCCGAGTTATAAGATGATGGAAGGTAGTATCTGAGATCGCCCGAAATCGCCAAAGAGAAGTGGAAAACGGGAGAAGAAGGAAGAAATGGGGTTAAAACATCCGTCTGTCCTTTATATACTGGACAGAACACGGCGCAACAAACGGTCCAAATAACGCCGTGTTCATCGCCGTTTTGTAGGTCAGCGGCCGACCCCTGTGCGACACGGCGCAAAGATATGGCGCAAAATGCCGCGGATCTTGCGCCGTTTCGCAAGACAGCAAGCACCGCTGGGCAACACGGCGCACAGACACAGCGCAGAATGCCGCGCGTCGTTTGCCGTTTTGCATAGGTCAGGCCAGACAACCTCTTGACACAAGACGACGCTACCAAAACTGAAAGAAAAACGATAAACCAAAACACAATATGCCGACCCAATGGTCCGGGAAAATTACATGCAACGAGAAATAATATCCAATAATCCGAAACGGTCCGAGGTACACAACCAAAATCGAACAAGGAACAAATTCCTTAAACTTATAGGAAATTAAGAAATGGCCCAAACGTCCGAAAATCACGATACAACGTCGGATTAACATTCCGAAACTCACAACATGCTCCACTCAACCATACAAACTCATAGAAATAAGAAATTAACGAAATCAAATGAGTTTTATGAGAATCGAATACACATGCGATAAAATATAACTCAAGATGAAAATACGTAAAAACATCATCGAAACTCGTCCAAACGGAGAAATTCCAAGAACAAAATAGATTCAGAATTCCAAAACAGTGTCAAGCGAGTTGTCCGAAACGAACATACACCGAAATTAGAAATTACCAAAAATAGAAAACATGGATATTACACCACCCAGTTCTACCGACTAGATTGAGTTGCATCGCCGGTCGTACTCTTTACGGTTGAGCAAAATCGGGCGAAATTTTCCCTGATATTGGCGGCTCGTGAATTAATGGAGGAAAAAGGGGATCAAGGATGAGTTATAGTAAGGAGAGGGAGTGAGAATTGGGAATGGGTGTTTTTTTTAACAAACGAACCCAAATTCTGCCTTTGGGCCAATTGGAGCCCAAACACAACCCAAAATTCCAACTCTAGTCAAACTAGTCCATGAATCCAGCCTATTTATTTGTAGCCCGGTTTACTCTTACTCTAATTCAGCTTTATCTATCCAAGCCATTAAATACGTAGATTTCTCAAATAATATTAATATTCGATTCAAGTTATGTCTTGTATATTATTTTTAATTATAGTAGTATATTAATAATAAACTATTATTATCTGTAGATAATAACAAGAATTTACGGGCCTAGACACTACGCCATATATGGGCTTCAGTCACACCTAAAAAAGTGTGTTCACAGCCCAAAAAGTGTTGGTAAAAGAAAAAAAACAGGCTACGGCTACACTTTGACCAAATTTTAGGGTGTTACAAAAATGGCCGCTACCATAGGGGTCTACGCTAACACTTTTATAGTTTCTCGTAACACCGAGGAAAAGTGTAGCTGTAGACCCCTATGCCAACACTTTTTTGTTCTGTTCCTACACCTTACGATGTGTTGTTGTAGATCTATGCCAACACTGTTATCTATGTGGTGACACCATTAAAAGTATAGCTGTAGACATATGGCTACACCTGTTTAGTACTACTGTAACACGTAAATGTATATTTTTGGGACCAATGACTACATTTTCACAGGTCTTTTACCAACACTCTAAATACTAAAAATCAACATATGGTATTTAAAAATAGAATTACCCATTAAAAATAAATTCAAACATACCAATACATAAAAGGTTATCAAACAATCATCCAAATACATAAACCATCCGAAATAACTACATAAATCCACAAGCCATTCTAATACATCTACTACATAAACCAACCATCCAAAATAAGACTTAAATACCATCTAGCCTTAAGTACCGTTTAAAAGCTAAGTACCAACAAGTAATGCCATCTCAATCGAAAAATATAACAAAAGCTACTTAGGTTACTTAGCATAGTGTAAAATGAACTGATCAGACATTGTCATCTCCATGGGACACTTCTACCGATTTCTCAGAGTCCTCAATGTGCAGCTTTAAATCTGGATTCTTATCAGCCAACATTTTCATCATTTCTCGAATTTTTTGGTTAAGTTTCTCATCCATCTCTTGCTCAAGTTGAGCCCTGATCTTAGTAGTTAGGTCTGACACCAACTGATCTGGAACTATGACGGACGGTGTACATGATGATGCTGAAGTCTTCGACTTTGGTTCCTTTTTTCGAATAAGCCTCCCAATCAGGTAAGATGGGCCATGTTCCTTACCACCATGAACTAATTTATCAGCAGCTTCAGCACCTTCATTTTGTAGAACTTTCTCAACATCGGCCTGTAAAGAGAAAAGAACATTTGATTCAAAAATAAATACAATAAACAATATCATCAACAGTGGAAAATGTTCATTTAATACTTACAATTTTATCCTTAACCGTTTTAAGCACCTCCTCGGGTAACTTTTATTCGCGGTCATCTTTTCTTTTACGAGTCGCTATATATACATCAAAGATCGATATTTTAACCAGCTCTTCCTCAGAATCAGCATCACCATCGCCACGAGTTTTTTCAAGTTTTTTAAGTTTTTCAAGTTGCTGAATTCAACAAATTTAACATGTAAAAACTACATTAATATCTTCATAAAATTAGATTAATACATCCTGCTAGCAGCATTAACTACATTAATGCTGAATTCAACAAATTTAACATGTAAAAACTACATTAATATCTTCATAAAATTAGATTAATACATCCTGCTAGCAGCATTAACTACATTAATGCTGAATTCAACAAATTTAACATGTAAAAACTACATTAATATCTTCATAAAATTAGATTAATACATCCTGCTAGCAGCATTAACTACATTAATGCTGAATTCATCCTGCTAGTACTAGAACTACATTAATATCTTCATAAAATTAGATCAAAAATGCATTACTGTGTTTTGGGAAATTTGGCGAAACTCTTGGAACCCAAGAGTATGCGTCTCCGTAATTTTTTTCCGTGCCTCCAATTCCTTTCAAATTTCCTATATAAAAAGGGAACATTTATCATCAACATTTTTCATACTAAATTTAATCCGAGTATACTGGAAAAAGTTGTGAGAAACTACATAGAATATTTGAGCTGGAAAAAGTTGAAGGTGGCAACAACATTTAGACCACCACATGCACAATCTAAGGATCAGAGAAGGTAAATTATATTCTCTAGAAGTTTCACTATATACTGATTACATGACTGTTCTATGTTTTATATGCAAGTAGCATTGCACTTTCTCTATGTCAATACTTCATTGAATTTAAATCCATTACCTGAACTTTTTCGTCACCCCAATACTTCAAAAGAATCTTCCAATCTGAAAGAGGAACCTCCTCAGGCCTGTGTGCCAACCTCTCTTCATCTGTATGATAAGGTTTGTAATGGTCTCTCTTAATTCGACTTTTGTGGCTCCTAAACTGATCACTCATCATTTTTTGAACCCACGGTTTAGCATCTTCGGGAACGATGTACTTGCCCTACATAAAATTACACAAAGTGCATAAACAGGAATATATAAACCAAATGTTGCGAGATTTTGACATATGAACATATTTTACCTTGACATACTCCCATAACAGTTCCTTTTCAGGAACTTGATGCCAATTGGCACAAGTAAGAGACACAAATTGCCTAACAGTTGTCCCTAAAAAGCTGCTAAATTCAGATAGTAACTTGCCTTCATCCGATATAGGCTGGTTTAGATAATTGAGGGTGATCCTTTTTCTCTCTGCTCTGTTATGAACATGAATCATTTTGGTCTTCCCTCGTTTTCTTTTCAGAGCTTCATCAATAGGTGGATCAACTGAAAACTAATAATAATTAGAACGCACTATCTTCTTTATATAGTAATTTAGAGAAAATTTCAAATGTTCGTGCTTTGCGTGTTAAGTTTAAATCACGAAGAGTAGTCTGCCATGACAACCATGTTGATAAATCACGACGAGTAGTCTACATATTTGAAGTCAGGCCTTTGACAAACATATTTGAAGTTCCAAATAGACATGACATGTAGTCTACATATTTGAAGTCAGGCCTTCCATTCGATCTACATATTTGAAGTCAGGCCTTTGCATGTAATTCTACATATTTGAAGTCAGGCATTCGATCTATAAATCACGACGAGTGATACGCCATGACAACCATGTTGATAAAAAAAACGTACAAAACAGACAAGTAGTCTGCAGTTGTTTTCCATCAAATGCACCCACGACACAACATAAAACTAAACAAATGATATGGATTTAGTGTTCAATATGAATATAACTTAAAAGAAAAAAACAAGAACGCACCGTATATATAGAGTAGAATATTTGGTTGTTTCGATAGCAATAAAATAACAATCCAATGATGCAGGACCATGTACCGAAGAATGAATGCAAATACATCACCAATTATCTTAATCACCATTACTCAAATTAAAGAATGAATGCAAATAATAAATTGAATATGTGATCCAACAATTTGACAACAGAATGATGCAGGGCCTTGCGCAAAAAGCGAGAGTAGAAATACAAATTCATCTGGTTATAGGCATTAATACAAATATTAATCAAGATAATATTACTCAGGTTATGATTTTTCTCATACGTAAACATAAGAGTTAAATCTTATATGAAACTAGTAGCAATGACCGACTTAATTACTTTTAACAAGAAATTTGATATTTTTAGCCAAAAGTCACATTAAAAGTTGTGTTTGTTTTGACAATTTTATTATCCATTTTTTGATATATGAGATAAATTACCATTAATCAAATATCTAAAAACAAATTTCTAAAGTGCCTAATCAAGAATAAAAATAGATTCTTTAAACAAGTAACTCCTAAAAGCAGGCAGACCCGCTAACTTACCATTTGAAGGACACAAGATATTATACAAGTTAAATTACCGGATTTGTATTGCAAATTTTGTGTTTGAGACTCGCGCGGAATTTCCATTTGAAGTTGTAGTTTTCACGTTCGTAACTCCAAGTATGCCGTCATTGAACCAGACCTTCTCTCGATTTTTAGCTTCTCTTTTAGAGAAACCATCAGTGCATTCCACTTGTGCATTATTGACCTTCAAAGGAAGATTATAAACAATATCAACAAAAACTTCTCCATTTCGGTTATATTTTAATTTTAAACAAGTACCGTAATTCCTCACACACAAACACGAAACCATCATACGCGTGATAAACAAGTGTGCAAAAATAAATATACCTCTGAGAAAATGAAGTTGCGCCCGCAACCGCTTTCTTGTTTTTGGATGAATCGAAGTTTAGTAGCTCGAGAACGAGTTTTGGGCGGCACCGATCTCAACTTTCTGTCTCGACCTTTTTGTTCTCTACAAATTTTAATATTCGTCAATCACCAAAGTGATCTATAAACATGAATGGATGCTTAAATTAAGCAAAAACATACCTTTGAAGTGACATTATCATCCTCATGGTCACTTTGTTGTTCGTGTTCAAGATCATTATTATTTGGGAGGTACTCACTTTCACTTGCATTATCATTTGCTTCCTTGCATTTGCCTTTGTCCTTTTGACAACTCTCAAAGCTTACTTGGGACCAATCCAAGTTCTTTAAACTTTGCTTTATTTTTCGCAAGATTCTCATTCCTTCTTATTTCATAATCATTACATCCTTCACCTTCAACATCTTTTCCCAATTCCTCACCAGCTGTCTTTGTCTCTGGACCAGGTGACTCGAACCTTGTTAAGTTATCCGATAAACCTAACAATTCCTCCCCGGGAGTACTTGCATCAGGATCACTGAACTTTAGTTTCTTCCTTGTGCTAATTCTCCTTTCCTTGTCATCATTCAAACCCTTCATCTTTCGAAGACTCTGTAGTGTCACAAAAGTCCGTTTCTCAGCTTTCTTTTCCTTAGTTCTAAGAGGGCTTGGTCTTGGCCTTACAATCACATGTGGTTGCATTTGTTTCATTGCTGGTATAGCTTTGTCGACAGATGCGATCGATGTAAAAATCAAGCTCAGATTTCCCGTTAGTATATTTACCAAGAGTTTGATCATCTGACACCAGTTTCCAGCCATTGTTTATGACATATATGCCTCCAATCTCCTTGTACTTCATTTCTTTAACAAACTCCATCAGCACTGGGTAGGAAAACCTGTCAGGGTCTTCCTCAAAAGTCTCATGTAAGCCATCAAGATACTTATTCTTTGTAAAACGTCCCTTGTGGTGCAATCGAATAATCACATAATCATTGTCCATCCTGTAACAAAATAGAAAAAATGGTCAGTCAAATTACATGACAATGAAGTGAGTTATCAAATATCAATTGTTACCAAGTTTGATTCATGATCGGCTCTCTCAGGCGACGGAATAGGAATCGCTTTTATAGGGATATCTTCTCTGAAACAACTAACTTCACGATCCTGTTCTTCTATTACTGTACGAAAAATTGTGTCATTTGAAAATTGATCATTTATATCATTTGCAACTGCATTTACCCAATTTCGTGTTTCATGAGACTCCGTTGAAAGCCTTTTAATAGGATATTTGAAATGTTTTTCAATAGGATCTTCAATGTAAAACACTTGCTGCACTTGCGTTGCCATGACAAAAGGATCATGTTTTTGACAAACTCGGTTGAAGTTAACTCGAGTAAAACCAAAAGAATCCTTTTCATCTTTGTACCAAGTACACCTAAACAAAACAACACTAAAAGCTCCCCAATAGTCAACTTCTAATACTTCTTCAATTGATCCATAGTAACTAACATTCCCAATTGATGGATTACAATCTCTTGAGCTTGCGAAACTAGTTGTTAAGGCTGTCAAAAACACACCACTATTCTGTGTGGTGCACTTATGATCTCTTTTTTTCGTATGAAACCTATATCCATTTACTACATACCCACTAAACCCCTTAGCCGCTCGTCTTGGACCCTTTGCTAAGGAAAGTACTTCCCTGGAAACCCCTGACTGTTGCCTAATTTCACTCCTGAACCAGTCACACATTTCATCGGCATGTGTTCTTTCTTTTTTATACCGTTTGGACTTCACGTTATTTTCCAATAATGCACGATGTTTCCTGAAATTATACACAATTATAGTATGTCAATGTAGTGACTCAGATAAATTATTTAATTTACTTATTATATGTTCAGTTTTATTAAGTTTTAAGGACTTACTCAATTAGCCCTTCCACTGCCTCGTCATTGTAGTTAAATAAAATATATCGATGAGCTGCAATCCACATTTCTTCGGACAACTGAATATCTTTCCCATTTTTGTTTTTCCCCGAACAAACATAATACCCACCAGTTTCTACATTTGGAGTTGCAGACTCATTCAATAACTTATCTTCACCGTCATTTAGAAATCTTGCACAAAATGTCAAACATTCATCAGCGAGATACCCTTCTGCAATGGAACCTTCAGGTCTGCTCTTACTGCGGACATATTTTTTTAATACACCAAGGTATCGCTCGATTGAATACATCCATCTTTGGTGGACTGGTCCACCATATTCAATTTCCTTGCACAAATGTACCGGAAGGTGAACCATTATGTCGAAGAAGGCATTTGGAAATATCATCTCAAGTTGACAGAGTATTTCGATAATCTCCTGTTGTAGCTTCTTTATTTCGTGCAACTCAATAACTCGGGCACATATACCTCTCAAAAATTCACCAAGTCTGATTAAAGGAACTGCAACCTCGGGCTTTAACGTTGATTTGACAGCAAATTGTAACAAGTATTGCATTATTACATGTGCATCATGACTCTTGTATCCCACAACTTTCTTATTTTGAACGCATTTGCTAATGTTCGAAGCAAAACTGTAAGGGAATTTAGCATTTTGAAGCACCGAACAAAATAATTCCTTTTCTTTGTTCGTCATGTCAAAGTTTGCTGCCCTAATTTCGATGTGCTTTCCATCAGCAGAGGTGGTTAGATGAAGGGCCTTTCTAATGCCCAAATCTTGCAAATCATACCGAGCATTTACATGGTCTTTCGTCTTACCACCAATATTTAACAAAGTGCCAAGAACACTGTCAAATATGTTCTTTTCTATATGCATAACATCAAGGTTATGTCGAGTTAAGTTGTCTCTCCAATATGGCAGGTCAAAAAAAATTGACTTCTTATTCCAAGGGTTGACATCGCAACTTACTTTTCGTTTTTTTCCCACGCCACCAAAATCATTCTCATAACCATCCAACATTATTTCAATTTGCCTGCTAGTTAACATTGGAGCACTTGTTCCAGCCTCAACATCACCATTAAATCTTCTTTTATCAGATCGCCATTTGTGATTGGGGTCTAAGAATTTCCGATGGTTCATATAGCACACTTTCTTGCTATGCTTCAAATACAATGATGATGTCTCGTAATGACATATTGGACATGCAAGTTTTCCTTTTGTGCTCCACCCTGACAACATTGCATATCCAGGGAAGTCACTAATGGTCCAAAGGACAGTTGCACGTAACGTAAAGGTTTGATTAGTCAAAGCATCATATGTTTCTACTCCGGCATTCCATAGCCCTTTCAACTCCTCGATCAGCGGTTGCATGTAGACATCAATATTGTTTCGGGATCATTTGGACCAGGTATAAGGGTTGAGAGAATTAAGTTTTACGGTTTCATGTTCGGCCATGGAGGAAGATTGTAGTTTACAACTACAATTGGCCATGTCTTTGTGTGTAAACTCATTGTGCGAAATGGATTGAACCCATCAGAAGCTAAACCCAATCTCACATTGCGATTATCTGATGAAAATTTCGGATATTTGGCGTCCATTGCCTTCCAAGCTTCACCATCAGCCGGATGTCGTAACTTCCCATCTTTTTTGCGTTCTACTCCATGCCACACCATTTGTTTGGCAAAATCTTTACACATGAACATTCGTTGGAGCCTTGGTATCAGTGGAAAATATCTCATTACTTTGGCAGGAATTTTATTGTCATTGTCCGATTGTTGTGCCCCTCGTTTCCACCTTGAAGTACTACAAGTTTTGCAAGAAACTTCATTTTTATTCTCACCCCAATACAACATACAGTCATTTGGACATGCATGTATCTTCTTGTAGTCAAGACCCAAATCTTTGATGATCCTTTTAGCGAAATTGAAGGAGTCAGGCAAATTAATATCGGGAACAACCTCTTTTATTAACTGTAATATCTCACTAAATGCAGACTCCGTTACTCCATGAATGCACTTCCAATGATAAAACCTAACTAAAAAACTTAATCGAGAAAATTTCTTACAACCAGGATAGAGGGGTTGTTTTCCATCCTCGACAAGCTGATAAAATTTCTTTGCATCTTCATTTGGTCCTTTGTTGCCAAACATAACATTCAACATATCGTCAAAATTATCTCCAAATCCGGTATCTCCGATATCTACTTCAGAATCTATGATATTACTATTTTTTAATAACGTAACATCATAAATCCATTCTACAAATGTTGCACAAGGTCCGTTGCAAATGAGGTGGTCATGAACCGTGTCGGGACTCCGCCACAAACGATTTTCACACTTATCACAAGGACACTGTATTTCGTTTAATCGGCAAATTTGGTCATCGCATTTTTCACAAACAATTCGACTCCCTCAGTATAATCTTTGGTATACTTGGGAAGATTTAACCAAGTATACCCTTTCTCACTCATGACTACAGTAAAAAATCAAAACCTGAGTACGTGTGTTTTAATTTACAAAAAAAAAAAATGACATACCAATACAATCTAATTAAATTCCACATCTGAGATTTAAGTAGAAATTTTCAATAAAAAAGAACTGATCTACCGTTCACGTAACAAATTAACAAAACATGGTTCTTTGTCAACCAAGGAAGAACATATGCTATAGTAGAATCAGATGACAGCTGTATCGTATGCATAACATTTCATATTTGAATGAAAATATTCAGTGCAACAAAATCTCTACAGTCTCAATTTTTTTTTGGCCAAGTGTTCTACTTAAAAATTACTGATGAGCAAGGGCTAAAGAAAAAAATTATTGGAACCTGCTTAATGATTCTATCCACATTGACAATACAGGTATACCATCAAGACACAGACACTATCAACAATAAGCAGCAAAAAAACTTCAACAAGGCAATACTCTCTCACATTAAAAGGTCAAAGTAGTGTCAAATTCACATTGCATCCTTCAAGATTGGATAAAACATGGCCGTATACTCATGTTAAATATTTATAAACAATCACAAAGTAATATTGATGTGATACACATTCAAACCTTAACATAGCACACCTAATTATTTGTATAACTCCGAGGTCATAAAACAAACATACCTATTTAGACTACCTGGCCTTCAAATAATGCACACATATAATAAACATTTATAAATGTTAACAGAATATTTTACATACATCACAAGACATAAGAAATAAACACATTTTCAACCAAAACACATAGTATTTGGATACATTTGTTTTAAGATATGAAAGATGAGCTTCACTGTTGTTATTTTGGGATTGATTTTCGGAATGACTAGGTTAGTCTAGATATTTTTGGAATAACTACATTATATAAAACATACAGAACATATTTATAACCAAATCAAAAATATCCCAAATTTCCCAAAAACAGAACATATCTTTAAAAAATCAAGCACATATCAACATAAGCACAAAGAAAAAAACAGAGAGATAAGAATAGATAACATGCAATCGAAACAGATAAGCAAATAAGAAAAACAGAGAGATAAGAAGAACAAGAAATAAGAAAAACAAAGAGATAAGAACAAATAACATGCAATCAAAACAGATAAGCAAATAACATGTAATCCAAACAAGAACAAGAAGAATACCTTATCAAGTAGAGAATGTAACCCTACGCCGAATCGAAGCCCTAGTTGAACCTGAATCGAACCCAGTTGAACCTGAATCGAACCCTAACCCGTAATCGAAGCCCTAATTGAACCCCCTAATCTACAAGCCCTAATTGCTTGGTGAAGAACCCCCGTGAAGAATCCCTGAAGAAATTTGGGAGAAAGTTGACAGAGAGAGTTCAGAGAGAGTGAGTTGGTGTTATTTGTCTTTTCTTTCTTCGCGTTTGAGAGAGAGGGAGTTGAGAGTTGACTTGAGAGTGTTATTCATTCATCTGAATATTGAAATATTTGGAGTGAATATTGAAATATTTGGGCAAAGGCATACCTCTAAATTTTTATTGATTTTTAAATATCAACGGCAACACATTTTTAAAGACCAACGGCTACACCGACTTCAATGTTACCGTAGATACGGAATAACGTCTACAGTAACAGTGATCGATAGGAATGCTAACACCAAAAAAAAGTGTAGGCCTAGATCACTTTCAAGACATATATGGCTACACTTTTGCTTGTAACACTGAAAAAAGCGTTGTTAAAGCCCATATATGGCGTAGTGAGAATTGTCCAGTCAAGCATTTCATCACATTCAAGTTCAAGAACTGCATTTTATCCAGGTGTGGGGATTTATTACCCTTTTGTTTATTTTAATTGCTTTATATATTGTCTTGTATGTGCACGTGAAATCAGTCAGAAGCACTTAAATGTGCAAATCAGTCAGAAGCACTTAAATGTGCAAATCAGATAGAAGCACTTAAATGTGCAAATCAGTCAGAAGCACTTAATTGTGCATAAAGCCTTTGGGCTAGCCGACAGGTTTAAGAATTTATCAGTCATGTTGTTTATACTTGCTAATATATTTAGTAATTAACTTAGACATATTGCGTACTCTCCACACTGAGCGAGTTGGAAGCTCACCCCACTATTTAACTCCTTTCAGGTTGAGGAGCTCGATGTGGCATGTGATTGAGAGTGAGATCATCAAGCCTATGATGTTATTTATTTAATGTTATTTCTCTCAAACTATGTTTTATGAAGTGTTCGATTTGTTTTAATTTCACGTCGAAGTATGTTTTTATTTAATGGTGACTTGAAAATATTACTTGCAAATATTAAATTTATCTTTTGGAAATGTATTTCCGCTGCAAAAGTTTTTATTTATTCTTCTTAAAATTTGAAGAATCATATTTAGAAAAGTGGTCGCCACATAAGTGGTATCAGAGCGGGTCTACGGTTCTGTAGACTCATTAAAATGGTTTCTTTTCTAAACTAAAATTTCATTTTCGCAAGTAGTCAAATATTTTTGCAATTATGATCGTCCACCTCTGCCGCTCCACATCGACTCCAAGGTACATTAAGTTATTATTCATTATGTGATAAATGCAGTTCACCAGATCAACCATGATTCATGCATTAAGGATGCATCTTCAGTCTATTTTGTACATATAAATTTTATGATAAAGTATTTGGGCAGGAAATTGTTTTCTTATAAAATTCATAAGTATATGTGTGACATGCGTAAATCATCATTGCTAGAAATCTCTGGTTCCCAACCTATAGGCGCAATTTAACTATCCATTTTAATTCTCCCTCTCGTTGGGTAAGTACTGAGGGATCGTTGCGTGTGGTATGCCTTAGGATAATGACAACTCGTGGACGTGGACGCACAGCCAACCGAGGTGCAGATAATCTCGGTGGTCAGAATACCAACCTTGGTGCTGGTGGTGGTAGTGATGGAAGTCGGCATAACCACAGTAATAACGTACCAACTCCTACTCATGCACAAGTTGTGCAACAATTCCGGCGTTTCACCCCACCATCATTCAACGGTCGAGAAGGACCAGCTTTTGTTGATGAATGGTTCATGTCGCTGGAGCGCACCTTTGAGCTCATTGGGTGCACTGATGCGCAAAGAATTTTTTGCGGCCAATATCAAATGGGGGAGGATGTTATACGCTGGTGGATAAGCTATTGGCGTTTGCGGCCGGCGGCTGAGCGTGCTGCATTAACTTGGGATCGATTCAGGGAAATAATGGTGGAACAGTACTACCCACAGCACTACCGAAAGAAGATGGAGAGAGAGTTTGGGAATCTTGAACAAGAAGGAACGACGGTTGAAGAATATGAGAGAAAATTCAACCAAATCAGCTTCTTTGTGGAGCACATGGTGGATACAGATCGAAAGAGGGCCCTTAAGTTCCTGAGTGGTTTACGCCTGAGTATTTGTCACATCGTGGCTGGTCATGGGGTACTACCCTATACCGAGACAGTGTTTTGAGCCCAAGAGGTTGAGGCTAGCCATAATCTGGATCAACAATAGTCTACGAAGCATAGTATCGGTAAGAGGCATTGGAATGGAAACCAAAATAAGGTCGTGGTTTCTAATAAGCAAGCAAAGGTTGATCAAAGGTCGGGACCTAAGCCTCAAACCAGTAAGCCAGAGTGCTCGAAGTGTGGTAAGAATCATGGAGGGGAGTGCCTGTACAGTAAAGGTGTCTGCTACAGATGCAAGGAGCCAGGGCATTCATCTTCGAACTATCATCTCCAAAGGGCCAAAGGTCAAGGTTCTGGAGGAAAAGCTCGCATTCATACTTTGACCCAAAAAGAGAATCCCGACACGGTGTCAGGTATGCTTATGATCTCTAATGTGCCTGCTTTCGCTTTATTTAACACTGGAGCCACACATACTTTTATGTCTGCAAAGTTTTATCATGCAATTGGTCATAGAAGCGTTAGAACTGTTGAGTCTCTTGAGGTTAGCTTACCGTTAGGAAATACGATCCTCACTAATAGAATGATTGACGAGAATATTGAGATAGGAGGAAGAGAATTTGATGCTAGCTTGTATTTGATTAACTCAACAATTCTGCGCTCACGAACAGACATCGGGCAGTACTCTGCCTCTATGGCAGTTTTAAACTCAGCCCAAGAAGAAGTACGACCTGTAGGCATCACGGCCTCCCACCAGTCTACAGCTTCTTTGTCGAGAAAATACTGAGCGATCGGTACTCTTCTCTCATTTGGACATGCCACAGCATCAAATATTCTTCCTAACTGGAAAAGCCAGTTCTCCCAACCTAACAGGTCGGAAGATTCCACAAAACGAGGTGGATGCATTCTCATCACATCTCGTAACCACTTACTAGCTCCATCATCTCTCTCTGTGGGCTCGTTCCGGTGTATTGCTTGGTTCAACTGCACCAACTGTTCAGCCACCTGACGAAGGATGGTAGTGACGCCAACATCAACATTACCTCCAGTTGATTGCCCTTGATCATGCGACTGGTCATCATGACCCTCGGTACTGAGATGATTGGCACTCGACAACAAGCAAGCATTATTACCACAACATATAAAGTTTACAGTCATCATTGCCGGACCATACGACCGTATCAACAGAAATCCAACGACCGATATAGAGTACATATATGGCTGTAACAATAAGATTATGGTCTTGACAGTAATAAGCTTACGACCGTGATAACACACAACTTACGGCCATAACAACAAGAAGATTACGGCCGTAACACTATCATCATACAGCCGTAGCAACTACCAGCTTACGACCATAACACAAATTTTGTATGGCCGTAACTACAGGCTGTAAAGCGACTGAAATAACCCAGCAACCCCGAAACGACTCCGAAAGTTAGGGAACGACACATAACAATATATCCCAACATTTTGAAACACTGCAAAATTCTCCGACTAGCATAACAACATAACAAACTTGTCGCAATGACCTAGTCCCAACACACAAACACATAGCGTTTTAAATTCCGAAAATAAAAGTCGTTTTGCAAAATAAAAATTTTCCAAAATCCTCTCGACCATATCCAAAAATGACGGTAACAATTTGCAATGTCCAAAGTACTTTAAAACACATTTTTCGAATACCGTCTGAAGGTGTTATTTGAAAATACATGACCAACTCGTCAAAGTTCAAGCGATTCAAAATCCATACAAAACCGTTGTTTAACCGCACCATCAAAATATTTTCAAAAATCAATTTTTCTATAAAAGTACTCAAGCCTATAAAATCTTTCAGAAAACCGTTTTCAAACCCACACGCAGCAGACACAATTAAATTTATCCAAAAATAATCGAACTTAAAACCACATGCCCAAACGGCAAACAGGATCACCAAGTCAATTAAATACATCTCGTGAACACCAAGTTTTAACATACATCAAAACTATCTATCTGAGTTTCTCGACAAAATCTACCATCGTTACATTTTCTGGAACACATCAAGGTTCACAACGTTCACATTATATTGCACCACTCGGTGCCCAAACCATTATTACATTCAGATCAACACACAAGCGGTGCACCACGAATATCAAACACAGATTCCATTTCACAACATCAACAAACAATTATTATGCACCACAATTATCTCACATAGATGAAATCATGAAACACAGATACCTCGCATAAAAGAGGAGATTTACGTCCACAGGCCGCACGGAGATGACGGTCGCCCACAATACTAATCTCATCCAAAAACACAACCGACACGTTGAGACTACGAACAACTCAACTTATCACCCGACAACTCGAATGACACAACAAAACATGACTCGACTCGACCCGACAGCCTAGGTTTCCTCAACCTTTCTCCGATACCATAAATGTAACACCCCTAGAAATCTACCGGGAATGTTACACACCGCAGACCCTTCCGACGAGGATCTACCAGGCTAAACATCATAGAAATGACCAAATGCTTGCCCGGCCAGGGTCAAACAAAGTAATAATACAGACCGTTAAGGTCAATTTCAAGTAGACTACACGAACTGATGAGGTCGCACAACTCAATCAACAGATAATGACTTTATACAACAATTACCCACGCAGGGGTCGACATACAATACAGTGGAAGACTGATTACAACTCTGACAATACAACATAACTCGACCAAACTCTCATCTCTTGATTAGTATCGTAGCTCATCACTTTCTGTGCCGATCCTTGAACTGCTCCTCAAGAACCTGCATGTACCTGGACACAATACAGACATCCACCCTCGATTACTCGGGGGTTAGTAAAACGTACTGTTTTACTAGTGCAAGTATCAAATCATACGAAATGTATCAAGCAAACATCAACCATAGATCAGATACAAAAACCAAGTACCAAATCATTCCCAAGAGGTTTTAACAATTTAGAAAACGAGGAGGGAAGTATTCGCAAATAAAATTCTCATCTTGAGATTTCTAGAAACACAAAACCTTTAGGACCTCGAGTCTTAATTTTCAAAACCTTTTCAAAACCTTAGGGTTCTAACCCAAATCTTGATTCGTATTTTGGCAGTTTACAGTACAAAAATATTTCCATAAATCTCGTGGGGCTCGGCCCAACATTCTTTTCTTGAAAACTTTCTTTTAAAACTTTGATTGTCAAAACATTGTGACACCGTGATCCACCGTCACGTGTATCCGTAGGTTCAACAACCCACACGGCTAAACCACACACATTAATCAAACATAAACAATCTTGACACCATGATCCACCGTCACGTGTGACCGCAGGCCCCGTCGAACCCACCCGGTTGGACGTACTATGCCCTGAACTCATGGTCCACTACCATGTGTTCTCGTAGGCCTCGTCAGACCCGCACTATTGGACCTCAGCACCTCACTAAGCTCTGACCCATGATCTACTGCCATGAGTCCTCGTAGGTCCGTCGGACCAGCACGAGTGAACGTAGTGGAAACACACATATTCACATTCACATTTCATCAACAACATTCACGGTCAATCAGTCCTATTGATTACCACACTTTACACGACCAAAGTACTTAGGCAAATACAACAGTCAACATCATCGTCGACATAACACAATCAACACACAATACAATACACCTCCAAGAGTTCAATCAAGCCATCCAGAACAAACCTATCGAATACGAATATTTGACAATGAACATTCAAATGCAATACTACCAACACACACATAACACAATATAAGTGCTAGAGGATTACCCCACCTCTGAAACCACTATAAGTGCTATGCAATTTATTGTTTTTATCATAATACTTAACTGTTGCATTCATCGTAACTATTGCATTAAAAGTCAGCTATCTTCCGCATAACAATTTTATAGCTGATAAACCTTAACTGCATTAGAAGCCGAGTAGCCTTAGCTGCACTATATTACAGCTGTGTTTTTCAAAATAGTTCTTTTGCAAAATGATTTTACAAGTCTATTCACCCCCTCTATACTTGTACCTGACGTGTTGTGACCTACAAGTGGTATCGGAGAGGTTGGTTCAAAATACTGAACCACATCCAAATATACTTAAGTATATTTTTTAAATCTCTCATTAATAATGGAACACATGCAGCACATGCACTCTAGACTTCCTGTTTTCTCTGTTGATGAATATGATATTTGGAAGATAAGAATGCAGGCACATTTATTATCCATACATGATGAGATGTGGTGTGTAATAGAGATGGACCTTTCACCTTTCTGAAGGATAATTCAGATGAAGAAATTGCAGCTAGGAAAGCAAATAAGATTTCTAACAAAAGAACAGAGTTGACCATCGAAGAAAGGAAGCTGTCCAATCTTGACAACCGAGCCAGAGATATTCTATATCAAACTCTTGATAAAGCCACCTTGGTTAAAATCAAGAATTGTAAAAATACCAAGGAGATATGGGACACATTTGCTGTAATGTGGGAAGGAACTGAGTTGATCAAGGAAAACAAATTATCAATAGCCACTCAAAAGTTTGATAATTTCAAAATGAAGAATGGAGAGGCCATAAACAAAGTGGACACTAGGTTCACTGAAATCATAAATGAAATCAACTCTCTTGGTAAAACTTATGACAACCGAGAGATGGCACTAAAAGCTCTAAGGTCCCTCACCCTAGAATGGAGCATGAAGGCAGTATCCATGATGGAATCAAAGGATTTCAACAAAATAAAGATCCAAGAGCTATTCTCAGACCTCAATGCCTTTGAGTTCGAGCTGCCCTGCTCATCATCCAGTGAGCCAGCAGAAAAAGAAATTGCTTTTGCAGCCGAGTCCCCTGCAAAGAACCTAGATGAAGTCAATAATCCAAGTTCTATGATTTTGAGGAAGAAATGGCATTCATTATACAAAGATTTAGTAAGTTCAGGAAGAATTACTCGAAGTGCAAAAAGAACTACAAGGAGAATCCCAGTAGAAATCAAAAATCTGGGAACTGGAAAGTGGAATGTTATAACTGTCATAAGATAGGACACATCCAGTTTGACTGCCCTGGCCTTAAGAAGATGAAGAAGAGAAGGACATGGGCTGAAAAGAAGACAAGAGGAAAGCTCTGATTGGAGATTATGATATACAAGAGATTGTGGAATCAAACAGTGGATTCTTCTCTGATGATGATGATAGTTACAACTGCCTAATGGCCAACCTAGCTGATGAAGAGGTAACATCTAAACCTCAAACTTCATAATGTGTCAGCTCACAAATCTTTAAATCAGTTGTAAAAATATTTTAAAACTTTAAAAACTGCATACGTGACTGTGACAGTTGAGAATACGCAGTTGAAAAATGAGAAAAGGCAGCTAAAAAATGATTTTCACAAACTCAGCCAAGAGTCAGCCAAAATTGAAAACAACAGAGCTGAGTTTGAAAAACTTTCTGAAATTAGATCAAAAAACTCAGCTGAAATTAATATAGCCACAGCTGAGATTAACAGGCTGACTATTTTAAATAATGAAAAAATAGCTGCACTCGCTCATATTAAAACTGAGTTTTCAAAACTAACACAGTTGAGCAATACACAAGCTAAGAAAATAACATATCTGAAAGCATCTATAACCTTAGATGGATTGTGCATAAATCAGAGGCCACTCTATTTAAAATCAGGCCTTGGATATGACCCCAATACTCCCTTAAATTCAAAAACCATTTTTATTAAGGGAGAAACACTTGTCCAGATTGCTGAGCCTATCAACTGACCTGTATTTAAAAATAGGCAGCACAACAGTCAACAGTTTACGCAACAACCAAGATTTTCAAGGCAGCAACCTAGACAAAAGACTAGGCAATGGCCAAAACAGCATCAGCAGTCAAGATATTATTCTGCTTACTATCAAAAACTCCCTGAAAATAGATTTCAAAATAGGAGAGGAAAATGGAAACCTCAAGGTAATCCAAGCTTTCAAAATTACCAGGTATGGAGACACCAAAACATTTATCATAGGTCTCAGCCAAGATTTAACAAAGGCTCTCATACCAAACAAATTATCAACCGTATCATATATACAATCCAAACCAGGGATATAGACCCAGACACTATGCACCTTATAGGAATAACCAACATTATTTTCAAAACACCAGGAAATTCACTAATCCTAAAGGACCCACTCAAATTTGGGTATCTACATCCCTTCTTGTCTGATTGCAGAAAAGATGGAAGGATTACCATCAAGTCACCTCTAATTCAACAGTAGGAGGTGAAGAATGGTTTGTGGACTATGGGTGCTCAAGACATGATAGGAAACAAGAAGGTTCTATCCAACTACATTAATGAAAGAGGCCTAGATGTAACCTTTGGGGATAGCTCTTGTACACAAACTAAAGGCTATGGAGAGTTGCACAGAGGGAACATTGTCATTTTAAAAGTGCAGTATGTCAAAGGACCCAAGTACAGTCTCCTAAGCATAAGCCAGTTCTGTGATGAGAGCAACCTAGTAGTTTTCACTATATGGAAATGTATGGTGATTGATCTCCTATCTGGAAAAGTGAAGCTAAAAGGATACAGAAGAAGGGATGTCTACCTAATATATTGGAAAATAAGCACACCCAATACATGTTTCATATCCAGAACAATAGCTGAAAGTGGATGGCTCTGGCACAAGAGACTATGTCATCTGAACTTCAAAGCTCTCAACAAAATAAGCTCATAAAAGTTGGTCATAGGGCTTCTAGAAGAAGTATTCAAGGAGTCTCTCTGCGATGCATGCCAGACAGAAAAGCAAACAAAGGCTTCTTTCAAATTAGTTCAGCCTACCACTGACCACCAGAATTCTGGACCTACTTCACGTGGATCTATTTGGTCCTATCAAGCCAAGAACTCTAAGTGGAAAGAAGCATGAATTAGTAGTTGTGGATGATTGCTCAAGATACACTTGGATAGTTTTTCTCTACAAGAAGAGTGAAACTCTAACCAAGCTACTTGAACTTTTGAGGAAAATTCAGAATGAGAATTCCTTATCCATAATAAAGATCAGATAAGACAAATGAGGACAATTTCTCAACAAATCCACAACTGAATATTATGATCAGAATGGGATTCACCATGAAGTATCAGCTGCAAGAACACCACAACAAAATGGTGTAGCTGAAAGGAGGAATAGAACCCTCAAGGAAGCAGCCAGGACAACGATTGTTGTGACTGATTTTTCAAAATGGTTCTAGGCTGAAGCTGTCAACACATCATGCCATACTCAGAACAGAAGTATGATAGTAGGGAGACACTGTAAAACTCCCTATGAGGTTTGGGATGGCAGATTACCAATTATTTCATGTTTTCATATTTTTGGTTGTAAGTGTTTCATCCACAACAATGGCAAAACCCAACTGAATGATTTTGATGCAAAAACTGATGATGGTCTCTTTATGTGATACTCACAGATAAGCACATACAGAGTCTTTAATAAAAGAACATTAGTTGTGAAAGAAACATCTCATGTTATCTTTGATGAATCTACTGCTGAGTACATAAAACAGGTGGAACAAATTGAGAAAAAGCTCAAAGCCACCTCTTTAGAAGAAGTCATCATCAGTGACACAAGGTTGATGGACCAAGTTGATGAAGACTCAACTACATATCAGCCATGTTCACCTACCATAGCTGAGCCCATCATAGCTGAAGTTGATCCAAATATAGTTGAACCAAACACAGCTGCGAATCAACAAAACCTAACTGAAGGACAAACATACTCAAATACAGTTGAACCAAACACAGCTGCAAATCAATAAAATCTAACTGAAGGACAGACAGATTCAATAAATCCTCAACCCGCTCCCGAAGGAGCAAGCAATGATGATCGACAACCAAAAGCAGAAGATGAATATGATACTCCCAAATGGCTAAAGGATCGCCCCATTCAAAAAATAATTGGGAACCTAACTGATGGAGTCAAAACCAGGAAATCAAGAGAACCAGTAGGAATGGCAATGCTCTCTTGCTTTATGTCCCAAATGAAGCCCAAAACAACAGAACAAGCCCTGGATGACTGCATATGGGTAATTGCAATGCAAGAAGAGTTGAAGCAAATGGAGAGGAACAATGTGTGGAAGCTGACAGACCAAATCAAAAGAAGGTCATTGGCACCAAATGGGTTTACAAAAACAAGTGTGATAAAGACGGATCTATTGTTAGGAATAAAACCATATTTGTTGCAAAGGGATATGCTCAGTTTGAAGGAAAACATATGCCCCAGTAGCAAGACTAGAAGTAATCAGACTATTCCTTGTTTATGCAGCCT
The DNA here is from genome assembly GCA_033398695.1 of Orobanche coerulescens. Taxonomy (NCBI): domain Eukaryota; kingdom Viridiplantae; phylum Streptophyta; class Magnoliopsida; order Lamiales; family Orobanchaceae; genus Orobanche; species Orobanche coerulescens. The sequence goes on along the minus strand of CM065807.1, from coordinate 186,758,203 downwards.
TCAAGAATTTTGAAGTATATCAAATGGACGTGAAAAGTGCATTTCTCAATGGAGTACTGGATGAAGGAGTTTATGTTGATCAACCCCTGGATTCGTCAAAGGAGACAAGTTACACAAGCTTTTGAAAGCTTTATATGGACTCAAACAGGAACAAAGAGTCTGGTATGAGACTCTATATATATTTCATGAGAAAAATGGATTCTGCAATGGAATGGTGGACAAAACTCTATTTAGAATTGAACATGAAGACCATATACTACTAGTTCAAGTATATGTAGATGATATCATATTTGGCTCAACAAATCCTGGAGCTATGTAAAAAAATCTCAAACCTCATGCTAGGAGAATTTGAAATGAGGATGATGGGGGCATTCCAGTAGTTCCAACCCACTACAGAGGACTAATTGGATCACTACTATACCTCACTGCAAGCAGACCTAACATTTCATATGCATTATGAGTGTGTGCAAGATTTCAGTCCAAACCAAAGCAGTCCCATCAGGAAGCAGCAAAAAGGACAAGCAGATACATAAAATCCACAATAAATGTTGGATTATGGTATCCAAAAGATGGCAACTTTGAATTATCAGGATATTCTGATGCTGATTTTGCAGGATGCAAAATCAATAGGAAAAGCACTAGTGGAACGTGTCAATTCCTTGGAGACAGTCTAATATCTTGGTTTAGTAAGAAGTAGGTATTCAACTCAATATCCACAACTGAGTCAGAATACCTAGCTGCAGATAGCTGTTGTGCTCAAATTCTCAGGATCGAACAACAACTAAGGGACTACATCATCATTGCAAATGAAGTCCCAATATGGTGTAACAACAATAGCGCAATTTCTATAACAAACAATCCAGTCCTAGATTCGAGAACAAAACACATAGATGTCAAGCATCTTTTCATCATAGGCCATGTGCTTAACAAAAGAGTAAGGATGGAAAGAGTTAGCACAGAGTACCAAATAGCTGATATATTCACGAAGCCCCTACCAGAAGAAAGGTTTCTCGAATTAAGCAGGGATCTTGGACTTATAGTGCCTAGCTGAAAATCTGAAGATGAAAAAAAATTAGCTATGATTGGAAAAGTTAGCTGATCAGAATCACAACCATGATGCCAAAAGTTAGCTGATCAGAATCACAGCCATGATGAAGAAAGTCAACTGATCAGAAGTCAAACGGTCAACCAACTAAGTTTCTAATTCCTTTTAAAATATTTATTTATTAAAATATCACACGTGGTTAAAATGCACGTTCCCAGTAACACCACGTCTACATCATGCTTTCTAATCATGTCACACGAACCGCCACTTCTTTATTTAATTATTTTTTAAAACCTGGTGTGGCAACTTAAGACGATTAAAATCACTTCACAAAAACATATCGTCTTCCCATGTTTTCAAGCAAGAACCCTAGTTTTTTCGAAATGCAAAAATCTAGAATTTCAATACACTAAAAAACTAAAAAATTTGCAGAAATGGAGCAGCGACTTATTTCAAGAACATCAACCTCAAGATGGTGGAGGAGCATATTATTTTCAGTATTGTGATGGACTTACTAGGGCTCCTGGAGGCGAACAACACACTATTAATGGCGGAGTTAATTCTTTATATGAAGAATAACAGTATTTACCACTATTTGAACATCAACCCATCGAAACTCTACAAGGAGGCCGTAATCTGCAACTACAAGGAAGCCGAAGTCACTGAAAGAGGAATCCAAAGCTCGATTTTTAGAGAGCCCATCCTGATAACCCAACAGACTGTCGAAAATGCTTTCAAACTGGAGAACCGAGGAATCGCAGTCGAAGCCCTGAAACAAAACCCCGTGGACATATGACAGTGGATAAAGTTGCCTAAGCAACCCATGAAGAGGAAAAACACTGCCGGAAAATTAGATGTGCAGAAAGAATTCCGGTACTTGATGGACTTAACCAACAAAATAGTCATAGGTATGTCAGGGAGCTTTGACCAGACGTCCTCGTCCAAATACAATGTAACAGGAGCTATGATGCAGAGGCAGATTATTAATAGACCTGACTACATCTTCAGGAAGTTAGTTACAGAAGTTAACAAAGCTAGATGGGATTTTACTAGCAAGAAATTCAGCCAAAAATTAGCTTTTGGCTAGAGATGTTAAACGGGCTAGCCCTAGCGGTTCCGGGCTAGCCCTAGCGGGCTTCGGGCTAAACGGTCCTGGCCAAAAAAGCCCGTATTTAAACGGGCTAGCAAATATCGGCCTAACCCTAACCCTAACGGGTTTCGGGCTAAACGGGCTAAATAATTAAAAATCTATTTTTTAATTTTTTATAAGTCATAAACAAAAAAAACAGTAACAATATATTTTATATATAGTAACAACTATACTGTAATAAATATAACAAAAAATACACTTTTATGTATATACATATATGTTGGGATTCCGAAAATAAAATGAAATACGCAGCGGAAATAAAAACGAATCCCAAACAGGATTGATCAAGTAGCGTATATATGAAAATATAAATATTACCCTTGAAGCCTTTGAAAAATATTCATAAAAATGGATGACGATCACGAACCCCATCCCGAACACGAAATCACTTCGTTCCAAGCACTGAAACTTCAAAGCCTCTACTTCACACGCGTCGGAAGTTGCCCGGAAAAATTCGATAGCAATCCGTTCTCTAAGAACACGGCTAGGAATTACTATAGGAATTAATATCTCTCTTTTTCTTGATATTGTATCACCTCAAAGATGATAAATTTAAGAGAAAATTTTTTTCTTCCCTCTCTCACTTCTGCTCTCAGCCAGGAGATGTTTTGCAAGATGAAAATTTGAGTGTGTCTCCAGTTCATCACACATGAGTTGGTTATTATATAGATATATATAACAACTCATATAACTCATAATTGAGATAGAAAAATCAAGATGGAATATTATCTCAATCAAACACACAACACACCATGTTAAAACAACACCAAGCCATGTGAGGTGGGGTGGCCCAAGAAATCTTCCTAGAAACGAGCCGAGCCTCTCGGCTCGTGTACCAGACGTTCGTCAAACGACTCCGTTAAATACACTCCATTTAATCTCCAATGTATTTATATAAATTAATTAATCTAATTAATTAATTATATCAAATACAAATATATTTCTCTAAGAAATATAATTTATAAATTAAACTAATTACTCGGTAACTTAATTTTAATTCATAAGCCCGCTATTTGATTTATCCAATAAATCATAAATTAGATATCCAATATCTAATATTAATAGAGAGATAATAAATTCACATTTATCCGTCAACGCTCCTGATGAGCGACTCCGTAGGTCCGTCTCAGCCGGCATTGGGAGGAACCAATGAGTGCGGGCAGCACTTAGCCAGCCTAGCGGGCCGCACTGTAAACACCGACTGAGAACTAATGAAGGGATCATTCCAGAACCATTATGTCGTGAATACTATATAAGTATAGACCATTCATCAGATGTCCCGGTCAAGTCTTCGGGTCACGGTAAAGTCAAACCCTATTATTGACTAGACTCTATACGTGTGTTAATGCAAATCAAGACCAACTAATTAATAATGTATCTAATACGACTATATCAGAATGCTTTGGCCAAAGACTTATGATCTTATTTACCATTAACCGTATAGGACATTCGCCTGCTCACTAACAGGAGATAGAATCTTTTCTTGGCGTACAGTAGAGACTGCTACCTGCCCGTATAGTCCGCACTTCGAGGTCGACTCAACAATTAAGCCACTGAGTCTACCTACTCTAATGACAAACTAAACGTCACAGGCACATCTTCTACTGAACCCTCAAGTCAAAGGTCCACGTATACTATCACAACCTTTCGATTCGTCATCGACTTTCTGAGAGTGAATACCGTGTGACTGAATCGAGTATGAGTCGAGTTCGAGTATACTGGTCCCACCAATATACTTATAACTATGCTATCAATACATGCACATGTCCTAGCATCAGTTATACAAGTCTTATTAAAACTTAATGCCCATTTAAGTTTATTGACTTGCGAACGATTTATGTAAATATACTTTAAACACTTCCAGTGCATTTTCTCTTATCCCATAACGAGAATGGAATGTTCGATTTATTTACATGGACTTCACTTCAATGTTTACCATGTCAAGAATGCAATTGAAATACAATAAATAGTGAATGAATCGTATTGCCTTTTATTTATTATTCCATAATTACAAGTACAATGCCTCTACTCTCTCATCCCCTGAGTGGCATTCGAGGGCATATTCCTAACAATATATATTTACACACAATATATTAACAAATACAGTAATAATATATATTATATATAATATTAATATATATTACATATATAATATTAATATATTATATATATATATATAATATTAATATATGTTATATAAATATAATATTACTGTAAGTTGAAATTAACAATATATATATATATATATATCGGGCTTCGGGCTAAACGGTCCGGGCCAAAAAAGCCCGGATTTAAACGGGCTAGGAAATATCGGCCCTAACCCGGTTTTTTGGCGGGTTAAACGGGCCAGCCCGCCGGGCCCGAACCCGTTTAACATCTCTACTTTTGGCACACAAGTAAGCTGGATTCTTGAGTTTATGAAAAAAAAAAGGAAAAGCAGAGACATTCCACCAGCAAAAGACTTGGTCACCTGGACCTTGCTACATTTGAACAATATTCAACCCATCAACCAAGAGCCTTAGAGATGCTTGCGAAGAGGAAATCAGGAACTTCATCCTACAAGGAAGCAACAAAATTGGAAGATGAGAATTAAGTTGAATCAGTCACAACCATCCCAACTACAGCTGAGATTTCCCTACCTGATCCAACCCCAGCTGAGATTACTGCAACTAACATTTGGACTAAATGGTTAGCTGTAACTGAAGAAAAGCCAGTTGCACCTGCCCATGAAGTGAGTAAAGTCAGTGACAATTACCCTTTAAACAGAATTTTCAGGAAGCGGAAGTCATCTGAAAAGGAAGATGTCGGACAGACTTCATCACCTTAACCCTCCAAGAGACAGAGAGGATTGGTAGATTACTCATCTGCATCCTCAGACAAAAACACGCCTGAAGATCACCAAACGACATACCTAAACTCTCATCCATCATAGCTGCAACACCAATCATCACCTCTCCAGCTCCTGCAGATCAGTCCAAAGAACTGATCATTATTCAATAAAAAGAAGAAACTGTTGGAAAAAATTGGCACCCCACTTAGAATGGTGGATTATATTGCGGAGTAGAATTTTCAAACTCTTTTACATTGAGGAAGCGTAATTAACTTGCATAAAGTAAATGACACAAGATTTAGAGGTTCGGCCAAACGTGCATATGTCCCCTCTCCGTATATTTTTCTATAGGCTCAAGATCAACATTTTTTGCCTTGTTTTCTATCAGTCTGAGGTAAACCATTACAATCTCGTCTTCTATCAGTCAGAGATAAACCGTTACACTCTTGTCTTTATGTCGGTCCAAGATAAACCATTTTTATTTTCTATTGGACAAGGAAGCAACCTATCTAGCTTTATATTGGTACTAGACAAACCTCTCTTGGATTTAGATATAGTTTTAATTAGGCCGGATCAACGATCTTAATAACACCGAATCAATCTACAATCCGTATCTTTCCTCTCATGTATGTTGATCGTCCGTCTGGAGCTTTTGCAAATCGAAATATGATGCCCAAGTTTTAAATATTTCTCACATCGGGGTATTTTAAAAATTAAGGAGTCGGTTTTATTATGCGGTTTGAATCCTAAACCCTGTTTATTTAATAAAAATTTTTAAACAGAAAGCATTTGTTCAAATTTGTCATTTCCGCAGGAAAATTTATTCGTTAAAACCATAAGTTCGTTTTGAAGTTTCAAAAGATCATCCTTTAATTTATTTTCATTTTCAAGACATTTAGAATGATCGGTTTCAACAAATTCCCTTTTCCTTTATTTTGAAAATTTCAATTTCCAATAATTTATTTTTTGCTTTCAGGGATTTATTGTCAATTAAAGCATTTTGAAAACCGGTATGAAAAAGTTCGAATGCTTCAAATAATTCGTTGTGATATGAGGTACTAACCTGGCTTTCGACGTCGCTTTCGTCGAATGGACTCTTTGCCATGAGTGCGAGGTTATTTTGAGTATATTCATCGTCATCCTCTTCGTGACTCCATGTTGCTACGAGAACTTCCTTCTTGGAAGTTGTGCCTCGGCAATTTTTCGCAAAGTGGTCTGGTTTACCATAGTTTCGACAGTTATTGTCGAATTTCTTTGATTCACTCATCTTGATGTATTTCCTTCTCCGGTTCAATAAGTTTTGAAACTTATTTATATTCTTGGCATAATATGCCGATTCTTCATCGTCTTCATCTACCGGGATTTCTTCTTTCTTTGACATCTTAGCTTTCATAGCTATGGTTCTTTCTTTCGGTTTCGGCTTGGCGTTCTGAGATTTAAGAACTATCTCGTAGTTTATTAGTGAACCAACGAGAGCACTAAAATCAAGATTATTTAAATCTTTAGATTCCATAATCGCTGTAACCATACCATCCCATCCAACAGGTAGTGATCGTAGGATTTTCTTTACTTTTTCACTACTTGTTAATGGTTTTCCAAAACAAGCTAGTCCACTAGTAATGATCAAAAATCCGTCGAGCGTGTTTGTTATGGACTCGTCACTTTTCATCATAAATAACTCGTAGACGTGGAGGAGCATATTTATTTTCATCTCCTTGACTTGAGATGTTCCTTCATGAGTTACCTCAAGCATCTTCCAAATCTCTTTGGCACTATCACATGATGATATCTCGTTGTGTTCTTCTCGATTTAAAGCACAATATATTAATTGCGTTGCTTTGCAATTATAATGGCTGTTCTTCAAATCTTCATCATTATAATCTTCGAAGCCTTTTAGAGAGCCGTCCGGTTTTGTAGGAATTTTCGGACCTAGGCAAATAACTTTCCAAATCTCGATGTCGTAGGCTCGGATGAAAGTAGACATTTTCTTCCTCCACGTCATGAAGTTTGATCCATCAAAGAATGGAGGTCGATTTAAGGCAAGACCTTCGACCGGGGCAAATTGAAATGCCATAGGATCTTCTTCTCCTCGGATGTTAAGCCTCGTTCAAGAGAAACCGCTCTGATACCAATTGTTGGAAAAAATTGGCACCCCACATAGAATGGTGGATTATATTGCGGAGTAGAGTTTTCAAACTCTTTTGCATTGCGTAAGCGTAATTAACTTGCGGAAAGTAAATGACACAAGATTTATAGAGGTTCGGGCAAACGTGCCTACATCCTCTCTCCGTATCTTTTTCTATAGGCTCAAAATCAACCTTTTCCGTCTTGTTTTCTATCCGTATGAGGTAAACAGTCACAATCTCATCTTTTATCGGTTCGAGATAAACCGTTACACTCTTGACTTTATGTCGGTCCAAGATAAACCGTTTTCCTTTTATATTGGACAAGGAAGCAACCTATATAGCTTTCTGTTGGTACTAGACAAACCTCTCTTAGATTTAGATATGATTCTAATAATGCTAGATCAACGATCCTAATAACACCGAATCAATCAACAATTCGTATCTTTCCTCTCATGTATGTTTTTTTGTATGAACGCTCAAACAATTATCAATTAAGCACAAATACAACAACAATAGCATATACAATGATATCAAACGTATATATGATTTTCTCAGAGTTGTTGTTATGAATAATACAATATGCCTTGGTATTTATAGGCATAAAGCCTCAACTAGCCGTTATCCCATGTTGCCTGCATTACGTACGTTATATGTCCACCATTACGTCCGTTAACCACATTATGTATGTTAAGACACCTTCGTTACGTACGTTATGTATAGTGCAAATCAGTCCAGTAGTGTAATACTCAGTTGTAATTCATTCATTATCATTCAGTAATTGCCACTCGATAATTTTTTCACGCATTAATAATCACTCATCATTCATGATTCATTCGTTTGTATTCTTCATTTGTGTAATTTATCCGTGTATCAGTTACCGATTGTCATTCATCTCCATTTGAGAATCGAGACGAGAGTATTATCATAATCATCGTGATTGGTAGTCATGTGTTGGAAGTATCACCTTTTTCATGTTAGTGGACTTAATTACATTCATACGAGTTTTGTATGTCGGATCATTCGCCTTTTGTAACGAGAAGACGGAGTTGTCGGATTTTTGTCACTTCCAGCAGTGAGTTACGGCCGTAACTAATCAGGCATTACAGCCGTAACATGCATTCGTTGGCTTAAGGATGTTTTGACCGAAGGGGAGATACGGCCGTAAGGATAGATAGGCTACGGCCGTAACATGCGTTCATGGTTTTCAGGACATGTCGGACGAAGAGGGCTTACGGCTGTAAGGGTGGCGGCATACGGCCATAAGTTGAGGCAGGTACGGCCGTAAGGCTTGGCCGGTTACGGCCGTACGATTCGAGCAGGTGCCCGGTCAGTTTGGACGAAGGCTTCATATGACCGTAAGTCTTGCCGAGTATGGCCGTATCAGTCTAGATACGCCCGTAAGGCATGCACGGGTACAGCCGTATGTCTGTCGGCAGATTTTTTTCGATGAGACCAAGTTACGCCCATAAGGAGGGCTTTGTTACGGCCATAAGTCCGTTGACCTTGGAAGTTATGGCCGTAAGAGAGGTGAGTTACGGCCATAACTCGGAGCTGTATTTAAAGGATTGAACGAGATTTTTATGCTCATTTCAACACTTCTTCATCTTGGTTCCGAGAGAGAGAGTTGGGGGGAGATATTTTTCATCATCAAACACTTGTGTGTTCGGATTTCATCATCTTCATTCATTTGTGAAACTTGGATAGCCGATTTAACACGTGTTCATCGGATCAAAGTGTTTGGATCTTCAAAGGTAGATTCTTCAACATCTTGGATTTCGATTTTGTGTTGAGATATGATGTTTTGGACGTTATAATCATGTTGTATGAAGAGATATACATATGATTATGAGTTGTATGAATATTCATTGGATTATTGAAGGATTATTCAAGAACACTTTGAATATTGAGTTGGATTTGGGGGTCTTCGATTAGTTGCAGTTGAAATCACGAATTGGATATTCATATGAGATTATTGATTGTATTGAAGATCTTTTCTTGGTTTGAAACACTCCTTGGGGATTTGATATTGGTATAATTAAGGATTCATTTTAAACAATCGAAGATTGGTTACAACGTATTTGATATAATGCCCCAATGAACTTGGTTTAGTCGTATCGACGTTTTGAGTTAGTTATAATCTTGTTTAATTTGTATTGAATGGATTGTTGGTAATTGTGTTATTGAAGGTGGTTCGAGCGACCGACACCTCATTTAGGACGTTTGTTCGTGGAAGGACATTCTTCACCGGTGTTGTGTAAGTTAATTCTTACTCGGTTAAAAGGATATTCATTTCTTTCGTTGTTGTTCAGTCATAATCATAATTCATTCATAATGTATTAACTGTATTGAGACTTGTAATTGTCGAATAATCACTTCATTCACGAGGAACGACGGTTCCAATCATTTCACTGAGCTATCACTCACTTCACTATTATTTCATCTCGGTGAGTCATTCTTGACTTTGTCGGATTGTTATTCATTAATATTCATCATGGTCATTCTCGTTCATATGACCTTCTGGGTTCGTATTGCGTGGCCGGGTAGTGATGTGTGGAATTTTTAGTCGGGCATATGATGGTCACGTTTTCGGGTTCACCAACACAATGGACTGTGCACCCGGTAACGTACCTCCGTGAGACTAATTAGGTACAAGGGCGGGTGTGTCCGGTCACTTGTCTTGTGCACATGCACATACCATTACGGGCGTACTACAATGCCCCTCTTCAGCTTAATTTCATAATTAAGATATATCATGATTGTGTATATTCAACTCTTGAGGATTGTTGTTCTGTGTAACTGACCCCGTTGGGGGACATTGTTTTCAGGTCATGGCAAGGAAAAAGCACAGGAAGAGAACGTTGACGGCGAGGAGTCCCAGTGATACTAGTAGGGGACCCCAGTCCTTTTAGTCATTCATGTTCTCTTCATTTTATTTCCGCTGCTGCTTTCCGTTTGGATACTCATTTTCATTCAGTGTTGTATATTTTATCTTCATATAAAATATACATGTATTCTGTATTATCTTGAATGTGTCGTACTTGAAACTCCTCATTGGAGTAATTGATGATATAATGTGGTTCGGTACTACAATCATATCATTTAAGTCATTAATTTTCATTCGCCTGGTGGGTCCCAGTCGGGGGTCCACGGCACTGTAATAGTCGTCTAGTTTGGGGTGTTACAGAGTTGGTATCGGAGCGTGGTTTTAAATACTACCTTCCGAGTCATGTCTAATTTGAAATCATCGTCATCAAACTAATATCATTGAAATTTTGCGTCACGTGTGACCTGTGCAAATGCCGAGCCCCTCAGACCGAAAGAACTGTAACATTTCTAACGCCATGGTATAATTTCTGGCAATAAGAATCACTCATTCATCATTCAACAGTCAACCATCCTCATCATCATTCATTTTGATCATGTCGATCATGTTAACTCATTAATCACTCAGTTCATTTCACTGTTCAGTTGTTGATCTTGAGGATCATATCATTAATCTTGTTAACTTGTTCAAGATAATCATTTCAAGAATTTCATCAGATAATCATGTCTCCTCAGCTAATCATTCATTAATCACTGTGTTAGAGCGCGTATGCTCATATTTATCGTTTCATAACATAATCATAACAAGGTACTCATGCGAGATCTATAATTATCATTTGGCCTTCCTACTCCAGTATGGAGAAAGCTGTCAAAGGACACAGGAGGAGAGGCCACGGTGCGGGCCGAAACCCGGGAAATAATCATTCACAGTCAGGAAGTCGTACCCGGGACACAGCTCAATCAGAAGGTGTTCGGGTTGATCCACTCACTTTATGTAAGGCATGATGGCCCAGATGAAATTGCTTAATCACCAATGCGCTACTCTGACCGAATTAATCGAGAAAGCTCTTACTGATGAGCTTACTGCTAAGGAAATTACTGATCAACAACCTTCTTCTGCTAGCAAGAAATCGATGAAGCGTAATCAGTCCGAAGGCGGTCAGTCAACCTTCAAGAAGTCTCGTGTGGGCTCTACTTTTTCTGAGAGACCTCCTACAGCGCATAAGCCCACAGAGTCTCAGTCCCGAGCGACCAGTTCGGCCATCACCTGTTTCAACTGTGGAGCACCGGGTCATTTCAGGACTAGGTGTTCGAGGCAAACTATCACCTGTTTCAACTGTGGGATTGCCGGGCATAAGGTCCGTTTCTGCCGAAGAGACTCCAAGCATACTCCGGTGGCATCTCAGGCCCCGAAGCAATCAGCAATTCAGAATCAGGCCACTCAGTCCATGCTGTTTAAGACGACGGAAGCAACTAAAGGCGGAGCTCATACTTATCATACAAGAGCATCCGGTTTGGGGGTCGGCAGCCCCAAATTCACGAGGTGAAGAGGACTGATGCTCCAGAGGCCCGGATGATCTCAGGTATACTCGAAATTCTATCCCAGCCTGCGTGTACCCTTTGTGATACTGGTGCATTGCATTCATTCATTTTCGAGTCATGTTTGAGTAGACTACTTCTGGATAGTTCCACTAGTTGTGAGCCTTATGTCATTGGTCTACCAGACGGTAGAAGAATTTTCGAAAATCGTGAGGTTAAGAATTGTCTGAATTAAGCTTAATGACCGCGATTGGTTGGCGGACCTAATCGTGGTGGATTTACCTAAGGACGATGTCATATTGGGTATTAATTGGATGGATCATCATGATTCCATCCTCAGCGTTCGTAAGCGTATGGTCACTATCATTTCAGACGATGGAGTCGAGTGTGTATTTCAGGGAAGTAAGCCCAGTTGATCTGGAAGAATCATTAATATGATGAAAGAAGTAAAATTACTCAATCAGGGTTGTTCAATCATTCATTGTATCATTGTCATCGATTGACCGTTCTAAGGCAATCGAGGTGTTCAATCATTCATTGTATCATTGTCATCGATTGACCATCCTAAGGCAATCGAGGTCTTCAATCATTCAATGAATCATTGTCATCGATTAACCGTCCTAAGGCAATCGAGGTGTTCAACCATTCATGGTATTATTGTTATCGATTGACGATGTATTCCCAGACGAGCTACCTGGTTTACCTCCACCGAGGGATGTGGAATTCACGATAGAGTTGGAGCCTGGTACGTCCCCATTATCGAAGGCACTGTATCGGATGGCCCCAACCAAAATGCAGGAATTAAAGAATCAATTGGAGGATTGGACCGAGAACGGTTATATTCGACCGAGTGCGTCCCCATGGGGAGCACCAGTGTTATTTGTCAAGAAGAAGGATGGTTCTTTTCGTTTGTGTGTCGATGATCTCTTAGATCAACTTCAGGGAGCTTCAGTATTTTCCAAGATCGACTTAAGATCTGGATATCATCAGTTGCGAATTCGAGAGTCGGATATCGCAAGGACGGCGTTTCGAACACGCTATGGTTATTATGAGTTTGTGGTAATTCCGTTTGTGTTAACTAATGCACCTGCGGTGTTCATTGAGTTAATGAATCGGGTTTTCATCGACTATTTGGATTAGCTTGTGGTCGTCTTCATTGACAATATTTTGATTTATTCTCGTGACCGAGAGGAGCACGAGGCTCACCTTCATCAGGTTCTCGACGTGTTGAGATGAGAGCAACTCTATGGAAAGTTTTCCAAGTGTGAGTTCTGGATGTCCGAGGTGACGTTTCTCAGACATGTAATTTCGTCCGGCGGTGTACGTGTCGATCCTCAGAAGACGAAGGTGATCTGATATTGGCAACCTCCGAAGAATGTTAAGGAAATCCGAAGCTTTCTCGGATTAGCAGGCTATTACAGGCGAGCTGTGGAAGGATTTTCTAAAATCGCTCAACCAGTGACGAACCTTTTGCGGAAGGATAAGAAATACACGTGGTCCAATGCGTGTCAGCAGAGTTTTTGAGGAACTCAAGAGTCGTTTAATTTCAGCACCTATCCTTTCCTTACCGCAAGGGACGGAAAGATTTATGGTTCATAGTGACGCGTCCAGGCACGGTCTCGGATGTGTACTAATGGAGAATGGGAAGGTTATTGCCTATGCTTCATGGCAACTGAGACCTTACAAGGTCAATTATACGACCCACGACTTGGAGCTAATAGCCGTGGTTTTCGCGTTGAAGATTTGGCGTCATTAAATTTATGGTGTTACCTGTCAGATATTCACCAATCATATGAGTTTGAAGTATATATTTCACTCAGAAGGAGTTAAATATGCGACAGAGGCCGTGGTTGGAACTAATCAAAGGTTATGATATTGGGGTCCTGTACCACCCGGGCAAGGCAAACGAGGTCGCCGATGCCTTGAGTTGTAAGTCCGTTCATGAGCAAATGCTTGGTCATTTAATAGTACAGAAGGAGTTTCAGCAGGAATTCCTGAGACCCGAGATCGAGGTCTGGGTTCAGTGAGTACAAGGACAACTTTGTATGTTATAGATTTCATCGCCACTTGAGGAGGCGATCAGAGTGAATCAGGGTTCAGACCCATTTTCATTGCGCTTCCGAGAGGATGTGGCTCAGGGGAAAGCCCCTGGATTTGTTGTCCACGAGGATGGACTATTGCGATTTAAGAATAGATTATGCGTATCGGCGAACGACGAGTTGAAAAACTCAATTTTGAGATAAGCTCATACTACCCCTTATTATATTCATCCGGGGTCTAGCAAGGTGTGCAAAGACTCGAAACAAATTACTGGTAGAGTAATATGAAGCGAGAAGTCGCGGAATTTGGTTCGAGATGCTTAAACTGTCAGCAAGTCAAGATAGAACAACAATGACTGGCGGGTATGCTGAAACCGCTCCCTATTCCAGAGTGGAATTGGGAGGATATTTCTATGGCCTTCATCACAAGTTTGCCAACGAATCATCGCGACATGAATACAATTTGGGTAATTGTGGACCATTTAACTAAGTCGTTGAGATTAAGGATACGTGGAGTCCCAAGAGACTTGCCCAGTTGTTCATCAAAGAGATAGTGAGATTGCACGGTACTCCTAATAGTACCGTTTCTGATCATGACGGGCGATTCGTGTCACATTTTTGGAAATCAGTTAATCGTGCCATGGGAACTCAGCTTAATTTCAGCACAGCTTTCCATCCTCAGGGGCTGTTTACCAAATTTGTCTGTCTGGGTAAATTGTGTCTGTCTGGGTAAATTTGTCTGTCTGGGTAAATGTGTCTGTCTAGATAAATTGATGTTATTGTTTACTTTTTTCATCTGAATAAACTGTCTGAATAACAGAAATGACTGATTTACCCCTGAATTATAAGTTGTTTTATAAATTGTTATTTATTTTTTAAGCAATATAAATGATATAATCCAAAAATCAAAACATAAATTCATGAAGTACTTAAAAATCCAATTTCAAACACAAAGAAGTCAAGCCATACACAAAATAGACAAATTTAAACATTATTGAAAAAAATCAAATTTGACTCATCTTCTATATATGTATATATATATATTATTTTAATTTAAACAAAATATTATACATAAATGATTCAATTTTGTATGTAAGTAATATATAAAATATTTAATATGTATATAAATAATATTAATACGTATAATATACAATATATATTTATATATATAAATATATTTTAAATAGATAAGAACATATATAATAAATAATATACATATGAATAAATGTTAACATATAAGTAATATATAATATTTACTTATATATTCATAATATATATGATATTTTGTAGATACAAAAGTTTATTTATACAATAATATATGGTAACAAATATTATATATAAATTAATAATGTATATTATTTATATATGAATAATATATATTACAATCATTTATAAAACTTAAATTTTTTATATTGTATATATAAATGAGTATATATAAAGAGTCATTTTTTTGTCTTAAATTATTTATATTGTATATATAAATGTGTAGTTTTCAAATAGGGGTAGGGGAATCATTTTTTTGTCTTAATAGGGACAACACCCCTTTTCATGCTTAATGAATAAGCCATTTTTGTCTGAGCGAATAAGCCATTAAGCCACAAGTAAACACCTCCAAACGTCTGAGCGAATAAGACATTTTACCCATTAAGCTGATTAAGTCACAAGTAAACAGCCCCTCAGTCTGATAGACAATGAGAGAGAACTATTCAGACATTGGAGGACATGTTGAGGGCATGCGTCCACGATTAGAAAGATGATTGGGAAGCCCAACTACCGTTGATTAAGTTCACATATAATAATAGTTGGCATGCTTCGATTAAGATGGCACCTTACGAGGCCTTGTACGGTCGTCGTTGTCGATCTCCTTTGTGTTGGGATGACTTATCAGAATCAATCGGCACCGAGCCCGATATGCTTATAGCCGCCCGTGAGAAGGTAGCTTTGATCAGGAGTCGTTTGTTGACCGCTCAGAGTCGACAAAAAAATCATATGCAGATAATCGTCGTCGACCATGAGAATTCGAGACAGGTGACCACATTTTGGTCAAGGTATTCCCGAGTCGAGGTATCTTCCGTTTCGAGAAGCGGGGAAAGTTGAGTCCGAGATTCATTGGACCGTTTGAGATTTTGGATCGAGTAGACAGTCTGGCTTATCGATTGGCTTTACCTCCGGCGATGAGCTGAATTCATAATGTGTTTCATGTCTCTCAGTTGTGGAAGTATGTTGCCGACCCGAGTCACATACTTCAGTTCGATGAAATCGAGATCGCGGATGATCATTCGTATGAGAAGCGTCCTATACGATTCTTAGAGCGGCGAATCAAACAGTTGAGGAACAAGACGATTCCTTTGGTTGAATTCAGTAGTCTAGACACGGAGTCGAAGAGGCTACTTGGGAAACCGAGTATAGTATACGGGAGAGTTATCCCGAGTTGTTTGACCATTTGTTTCGAGGACGAAACTCTTTTTAAGGGGGGAGTATGTAATACCCAGTTGTAAATCATTCATTATCATTCAATAATGATCAGTCAGTAATTGCCACTCGGTAATTTTTTCACTCATTAATAATCACTCATAATTCATGATTCATTCGTTTGTGTATCAATTACCGATCGTCATTCATATCCATTTGAGAATCGAGATGAGAGTATTATCATAATCATCGTGATTGGTAGTCCTGTGTTGGAAGTATCACCTATTTCATGTTAGTGGACTTAATTACATTCATACGGGTTTTGTATGTCGGATCATTCGCCTTTTGTAACGAGAAGACGGAGTTGTCGGATTTTTGTCACATCCAGTAGTGAGTTATGGCCGTAACTAATCAGGCATTACGGCCGTAACATGCATTCGTTGGCTTAAGGATGTTTTGGCCGAAGGGGATATACGGCCGTAAGGATAGACAGGCTACGGCCGTAACATGCGTTCGTGGTTTTCAGGACATGTCGGATGAAGAGGGCTTACGGCCGTAAGGGTGGCGGCATACGGCCGTAAGTTGAGGCAGGTACGGCCGTAAGGCTTTGCCGGTTACGGTCGTACGATTCGAGCAGGTGCCCGGTTAGTTTGGACAAAGGCTTCATACGCCTGTAAGTCTTGCCGAGTACGGCCGTATTAGTCTAGATACGCCCGTAAGGCATGCGCGGGTACAACCGTATGTCTGTCGGCAGATTTTTTTCGACAAGGCCGAGTTATGCCCATAAGGAGGGCTTTGTTACGGCCGTAAGGCCGTTGACCTCGGAAGTTACGGCCGTAAGAAAGGTGAGTTACGGCCGTAACTCGGAGCTGTATTTAAAGGATTGAACGGGATTTTTATGCTCATTTCAACACTTCTTCATCTTGGTTCCGAGAGAGAGAGTTGGGGGGAGAGATTTTTCATCATCAAACACTTGTGTGTTCGGATTTCATCATCTTCATTCGTTTTTTAAGCTTGGATAGTCGATTTAACACGTGTTCATCAGATCAAAGTGTTTGGATCTTCAAAGTAAAATCTTCAACATCTTGGATTTCGATTTTGTGTTGAGATATGATGTTTTGGATGTTATAATCATGTTGTACGAATATATATATACATATGATTATGATTTGTATGAATATTCATTGGATTATTGAAGGATTATTCAAGAACACTTTGAATATTGAGTTGGATTTGGGGGTCTTCGATTAGTTGCAGTTGAAATCACGAATTGGATATTCATATGAGATTATTGATTGTATTGAAGATGTTTTGTTGGTTTGAAATACTCCTTGGGGATTTGATATTAGTATAATTAAGGATTCGTTGTAAACAATCGAAGATTGGTTACAACGTGTTTGATATAATGCCCCAATGAACTTGGTTTAGTCGTAACGACGTTTTGAGTTAGTTATAATCGTGTTTGATTTGTACATTGAATGAATTGTTGGTAATTGTGTTATTCAAGGTGGTTCGAGTGACCGAAACCTCATTTAGAACGTTTGTTCGTGCAAGGACATTCTTCACCGGTGTTGTGTAAGTTAATTCTTACTCGGTTAAAAGGATATTCATTCCTTTCGTTGTTGTTCAGTCATAATCATAATTCATTCATAATGTATTAACTGTATTGAGCCTTGTAATTGTCGAATAATCACTTCATTCACGAGGAATGAGAGTTCCAATCATTTCATTGAGTTATCACTCACTTCACTATTATTTCATCTCGGTGAGTCATTCTTGACTTTGTCGGATTGTTATTCATTAATATTCATCATGGTCATTCTCGTTCATATGACCTTTTGGGTTCGTATTTCGTGGCCGGGTGGTGATGTGCGGAAGTTTTAGTCGGGCATATGATCGTCACGTGTTCGGGTTCATCGACACAATGGACTGTGCACACGGTAACGTACCTTCATGAGACTAATTAGGTACAAGGGCGGGTGTGTCCGGTCACTCGTCTTGTGCACATGCACATACCATTACGGGCGTAATACGATGCTTCTCTTCAGCTTAATTTCATAATTAAGATATATCATGATTGTGTATATTCAACTCTTGAGGATTGTTGTTATGTGTAACTGACCCCATTGGGGGACATTGTTTTCAGGTCATGGCAAGGCAAAGGCACGGGAAGAGAACGTTGACGGTGAGGAGTCCCATTGATACTAGTAGGGGACCCCAGTCCTTTCCGTCATTCATATTGTCTTCATTTTATTTCCGCTGCGGATTTCCGTTTGGATACTCATTTTCATTCAGTGTTGTATATTTTATCTTCATATAAAATATACACGTATTCTGTATTATCTTGGGTGTGTTGTACTTGAAACTCCTCATCGGAGTAATTGATGATATAATGTGGTTCGGTACTACAATCATATCATTTAAGTCATTAATTTTCATTCGCCTGGTGGGTCCCAGTCGGGGGTCCACGACACTGTAATAGTCGCCTAGTTTGGAGTGTTACAGAGTTGGTATCGGAGCGTAGTTTTGAATACTACCTTCCGAGTCATATCTCATTTGAAATCATCGTCATCAGATTAGTATCATTGGACTTTCGCGTCACGTGTGACCTGTGCAAATGTCGAGCCCCTCATACCAAAAGAACTGTATGATTTCTAACGCCATGGTATAATTTCTGGCAATAATAATCACTCATTCATCATTCAACAGTCAACAATCCTCATCAACATTCATTTTGATCATGTCGATCATGTTAACTCATTAATCACTCAGTTCATTTCACTGTTCAGTTGTTGACCTTGAGGATCATATCATTAATCTTGTTAACTTGTTCAAGATAATCATTTCAAGAATTTCATCAGATAATCATGTCTCCTCAGCTAATCATTCATTAATCACTGTGTTAGAGCGAGTATGCTCATTTTTATCGTTTCATAACGTAATCATAACAAGGTACTCATGCGAGATCTATAATTATCATTTGGCCTTTCTACTCCAGTATGGAGAGAGCTGTCAAAGGACGTAGGGGGAGAGGCCGCGGTGCGGGCGGAAACCCGGGAAATAATCATTCACAGTCAGGAAGTCGTACCCAGGACACAACTCAATCAGAAGGTGTTCGGATTGATCCACTCGCTTTTATGTAAGGCATGATGGCCCAGATGAAATTGCTTAATCACCAATGCGCTACTCTGACCGAATTAATCGAGAAAGCTCTTACTGATGAGCTTACTGCTAAGGAAATTGCTGAGCAACAACCTTCATCTGCTAGCAAGAAATCGACGAAGCGTAATCAGTCCGAAGGCAGGCAGGCAACCTTCAAGAAGTCTCGTGTGGGCTCTACTTTTTCTGAGCGACCTCCTACGGCACATAAGCCCGCAGAGTCTCAGTCCCGATCGGCTAGTTCGACCATCACCTATTTCAACTGTGGAGCACCGGGTCATTTCCGGACTAGATGTTCGAGGCAAACTATCACCTGTTTCAACTGTGGGATTACCAGGCATAAGGTCCGTTTCTGCCGAAGAGACTCCAAGCATACTCCGGTAGCATCTCAGGCCCCGAAGCAATCAGCGGTTCAGAATCAGGCCACTCAGTCCGTGCTGTTTAAGACGACGGGAGCAACTAAAGGCGGAGCTCATACTTATCAGACAGGAGCATCCGGTCTGGGGGTCGGCAGCCCCGAATTCACGAGGTGAAGAGGACCGATGATCCGGAGTCCCGAATGATCTCAGGTATACTCGAAATTCTATCCCAACCTGCGTGTACCCTTTGCGATACTGGTGCATCGCATTCATTCATTTTCGAGTCATGTTTGACTAGACTACTTCTGGACAGTTCCACTAGTTGTGAGCCTTATGTCATTGGTCTACCAGACGGTAGAAGAATTTTCGGAAATCGTGAGGTTAAGAATTGTCTGAATTAAGCTTAATGACCGCGATTGGTTGGCAGACCTAATCGTGGTGGGTTTACCTAAAGATGATGTAATATTGGGTATTAATTGGATGGATCGTCATGATGCCATCCTCAGCGTTCATAAGCATATGGTCACTATCATTTCAGAAGATGGAGTCGAGTGTGTATTTCAGAAAAGTAAGCCCACTTGATCCGGAAGAATCATTAATATGATGAAAGATGTGAAATTACTCAATCAGGGTTGTTCAATCATTCATTTTATCATTGTCATCGATTGACCATTCTAAGGCAATCGAGGTGTTCAATCATTCATTGTATCATTGCCATCGATTGACCATCCTAAGGCAATCGATGTGTTTAATCATTCATTGTATCATTGTCATCAATTGACCATCCTAAGGCAATCGAGGTGTTCAACTAGTTGTGAGCCTTATGTCATTTGACCATCAATTTTCGAGTCATGTTTGACTAGACTACTTCTGGATAGTTCCACTAGTTGTGAGCCTTATGTCATTTGTCTACCAGACGGTAGAAGAATTTTCGGAAATCGTGAGGTTAAGAATTATCCGAATTAAGCTTAATGACCGCGATTGGTTGGCGAACCTAATCATGGTGGATTTACCTAAGGACGATGTAATATTGGGTATTAATTGGATGGATCGTCATGACGCCATCCTCAGCGTTCGTAAGCGTATGGTAACTATCATTTCAGACGATGGAGTCGAGTGTGTATTTCAGGGATGTAATCCCAGTTGATCCGGAAGAATCATTAATATGATGAAAGAAGTGAAATTACTCAATCAGGGTTGTTCAATCATTCATTGTATCATTGTCATCGATTGACCATTCTAAGGCAATCGAGGTGTTCAATCATTCATTGTATCATTGTCATCGATTCACCATCCTAAGGCAATCGAGGTGTTTAATCATTCATTGTATCATTGTCATCAATTGACCATCATAAGGCAATCGAGGTGTTCAACCATTCATGGTATCATTGTTATTGATTAACGATGTATTCCCAGACGAGCTACCTAGTTTACCTCCACCGAGGGATGTGAAATTCACGATATAGTTGGAGCCTGGTACGTCCCCATTATCAAAGGCACTGTATCGGATGGCCCCGACCGAAATGCAGGAACTAAAGAATCAATTGGAGGATTGGACCGAGAAGGGTTATATTCGACCGAGTGCGTCCCCATGGAGAGCACCAGTGTTATTTGTCAAGAAGAAGGACTGTTCTTTTCGTTTGCGTGTCGATGATCTCCTAGATCAACTTCAGGGAGCTTCAGTATTTTCCAAGATCGACTTAAGATCTAGATATCATCAGTTGCGAATTCGAGAGTTGGATATCGCAAGGACGGCACTTCGAACACGCTATGGTTATTATGAGTTTGTGGTAATGCCGTTTGGGTTAACTAATGCACCTGCGGTGTTCATGGAGTTAATGAATTGGGTTTTCATCGACTATTTGGATCAGCTTGTGGTCGTCTTCATTGACAACATTTTAATTTATTCTCGTGACCGATAGGAGCACGAGGCTCACCTTCATCAGGTTCTCGACGTGTTGAGATGAGAGCAACTCTATAGAAAGTTTTCCAAGTGCGAGTTCTGGATGTCCGAGGTGTAACACCCCAATTCTCTTACGGGTAATTACACGCCGTAGTGTCCACTAGGGCCTACCAGGCTGATATTACAAACATACATAGTTACTCAATAATACGAAGACGTAACCAAAAATAAAGTGGGGCCGTGGCATCGGCCAAAATGTGCAAGTTCAATACAATTCATAATATAATCCAAAGACATCATTCGACCGACAAACTCAAAATCCAGTACATATTAAAATAAAACGAAAACAGACACATTACAAAACACTGACTCGAGCTCTTTAACATCTCGGCTGCCCGTCAACTCCATGTGGACCACGTGTATGCTCCTGATTCTCAGTACCACCTGAAATGCATAAACATTCCACCCCAACGAGGGGTTAGCAACAACAGCTAGTGAAAGTACAATATTACAGTATTTTAATACACAGGCATTTCCAAAAACCATTTATAAAACATTACATAATCACGATATTCCGGAATATCCATCATCATTCATCAATCAACAAAATCATTCAAGGTAATTCTCGCGCAAGACCACTCGGCCAAGTCCCTGTGGGCGCCCCGTCGAGCCAATCCCCAGGTGAGAATACCCCCTCGAAGGTAACCCTCGTGCAAGACCACACGGCCAAGTCCCTGTGTGCCCCGTCGAGCAATCCCAGGTGAGAGTACCCCGAGAACATCCTTACAACACACCAACATCACAATTTCATTACCGAAATGCATGTCATAATATAAAGCAATAAAGTACTTGCCTTGGTTCCTAAAATACGAAGTAGACGACAAACGAAAAAGGCTTTGATCCGAAACAACTCCAATTCCCGATCCTAACAACAATAGAGACCCAATCAACCACAATCCCGCTGAAAAATCACGAATAATACGACGTTCTACCCTTAGGGTCAATACACCGAACACTATGAAGGCATAAGGGTCAAATTCGATCAACCAAGGGAAAAACTTGGAATTGATCCACTAAAGTTCTAGGAAAACATATAACCACGATTACCTAACTATAATCCATCATCAATCGAAGCAAAAATGAAAGGAAAAACTAATTATAACCAAGAACCCTAAAGTTAGGTTTAATGTCAAAATACCTCAATTCAATGATGGAATGGTGGAAGGAAGATGATTGATTCGTGCTATAATTTCCAATTCCGAGTTATATGATGATAGGATGAAATATCCAAATGAAATCGCCCAAAATCGCCAAGAAGGAGTGGAGAGCCGAGAGGAAAAGAGAAAATGGAGTTAAAACCCGTGTCTGTCCTATTTATACTCAGACGGAACACGGCGCAACAAACGGCCCATCCAGCACCGTGTTTACCGCGGTATTGCAAGTCAGCGAGCGCACCTGTGTCACACGGCGCAGAATGCCGCGGGTCTTGCGCCGTTTCGCGAGACAGCGAGCACCCCTGTGCGACACGGCGCACAGATACGGCACAGAATGTCATGGGGCTTGCGCCGTTTCGCGAGACAGTGAGCATCCCTGCGCCACACGACGCACAGACACGGCGCAGAAAGCCGCGGGTCTTGCGCCATTTTGCACAGGTCATGCCAGACAGCTTCCTGCCGCATGACGACGCTACCAAAACTGAAAAGGACGGTAAGACCACAACACGACAAGCCGATCCAACGGTCCGAGAAAAATACAAGCAACGAAGAAATAATATCCAATAAACCGGAACGGTCCGAGGTAAACAACCACAAATGAACAATAACAAATAAACCGGGAAATAAAGGTACAGATATTACATTCCTCCCCTCTAACAAAAAGTTTCGTCCCGAAACTTAAAATGTGAACAATTCCGGATACTTCGACTTCATGCTGTCCTCGGTTTCCCACGTAGCTTCCTCCGTCCCATGCCTTGACCATTGCACCTTCACTAATGGAATAGCTTTACGTCTAAGTTGTTTCACTTGGCGTCCCAAGATCCGAATCGGTTTCTCCTCAAAGATGACGTCAGACCCCAAAGCAATCTCCCCGAAATCAATAATATGGCTAGGATCCGACACGTATTTCCTCAATTGTGAGACATGATATGCACGTGACTTAACGACGGCGGAAGAGCCAAATGGTAGGCGAGGTCCCCAACTCGTTCCAAAATTTCAAAGGGTCCAACATACCTCGGGCTAAGTTTACCCTTCCGACCGAAATGGTAAACTCCTCGAGTTGGTGACATCTTCAGTAAAACGTGATCTCTAACCTCAAACTCCAACGGTCGGCGAAGTGTGTCGGCATAGGACTTCTGCCGACTTTGAGCCATCAATAACCTATTACGGATCAGAGCGATCTTCTCTCTCGTCTCGGCTACCAAGTCCGGTTCAGTACCTATCAATTCATATGCGTCATCCCAACATAAAGGTGATCTACACCTTCGTCCGTACAAGGCCTCAAAAGGTGCCATTTTAATTAAGGCGTGCCAACTGTTGTTGTACGTGAACTCGACTAATGGCATATGTCACTCCCAATCATCTTTCCAGTCTAAAGTACATGCTCTCAACATGTCTTCCAGTGTTTGTATAGTCCGATCTGACTGTTCGTCTGTATGAGGGTGATATGATGTACTGAGTCTCAACTCGGTTCCCAAGGCTCGATGAACGGCCTGCCAGAAATGTGATACAAACCAGCCGTCTCGATCTGAAACAATACTCTTAGGGGTTCCATGCAATCTCACAATTTCCGCAATAAATACCCGCGCCAATCTCTCTGGTCCCCAAGTATCCTTAATACCCAGAAAATGAGCAGATTTGGTTAGTCGGTCGACGATGACCCAAATAATGTTCATTCCGGTCCTTGTCCTGGGCATACTGGTAATGAAATCCATAAAAATATCCTCCCATTTCCACTTCGGGATAGGAAGTGGTCGTAATAGCCCCGCGGGTCGCTGATGCTCGATCTTAACTTGCTGATAGGTCAGACACTTCGACACAAACTCGCTAACGTCTGTCTTTAAATTACTCCAGCAGTAGTTACCCCTTACATCCTTGTACATTTTGCTTATACCCGGAT
The DNA here is from genome assembly GCA_033398695.1 of Orobanche coerulescens. Taxonomy (NCBI): domain Eukaryota; kingdom Viridiplantae; phylum Streptophyta; class Magnoliopsida; order Lamiales; family Orobanchaceae; genus Orobanche; species Orobanche coerulescens. The sequence continues at coordinate 186,733,704 of CM065807.1, read as the reverse complement.
GTATGGAATAAGGTGTACTGTGGGCTTCTCTCAAAATTTTCTGTCTCAACTCAAAATCGCACGGGACACACAACCTGCTGCAAAATCTTAAAATTCCGTCATCATGAACCACAAATCCCGGAGCTTTTCCTTTCTCTACGTCCTCCCTCAACTGGACTAGTAACGGGTCCTCATACTGTTTCGCCTTGATGTCATCAATCAAAGACGAAGTTATCTCTAACGCGCACAGCTGACCCTGAACTCTCTGAACCCAAACTTCGATATTATGACGAATCAAATCCTGTTGGATCCCGTTCTGAGGCATAAGTAACTCCAACATCTGTAAAGCTATTGGCCTATGACTCAGGGCATCAGCCACAACATTCGCCTTGCCCGGATGATAAAGAATCTCAAGGTCGTAATATTTAATTAATTCAAGCCACCTACGCTGCCTCATGTTCAACTCCTTTTGACTAAAGATGTACTTCAGACTCTTGTGATCCGTGTAAATCTTACACGATGTCTCGTAGAGATAATGCCTCCAATTTTTTAAAGCGAAAACAACTGCAGCTAGTTCCAAATCATGAGTAGGGTAATTTGCTTCATATGGTTTCAACTGTCGAGACGCATAAGCAATCACCCTATCCCTCTACATTAGAACACATCCCAGTCCGAGTCTCGAAGCATCACTATAGACAACAAAATCTTCAGTACCTTGAGGTAATGACAAAACTGGCGCCGAAGTTAACCGCCTCTTTAACTCATCAAAACTGTTCTGTCTCTCCACACTCCATTCGAACTTTTGGGATTTCTGGAGTAATTGAGGAAGTGGTCGAGCGATTTTCGAAAATCCCTCGACAAACCTACGGTAATACCCGACAATTCCCAAGAAACTCTGTGTCTCCTTCACGTTCCTAGGTGGTTCCCATTCAATAATTGCCGCTATCTTCTGAGGATACACCCGAACCCCTTCAGCTGAAATTACGTGTCCGAGAAAGGTTACTCTCTTAAGCCAAAACTCACACTTAGAAAACTTTGCATACAGTTTCTCTATCCTCAAGGTGTTCAACACTATATGGAGGTGTTCAGCATGATCTGCCTCGTTCTATGAGTAGATAAGAATGTCGTCAATGAAAACGACCACAAATTTATTGAGCTAATCAATGAATACTTTATTCATCAACTGCATAAATACGGCGGGAGTATTAGTCAGCTCAAATGGCATAACCACGAACTCATAGTGACCATAACGGGTACGAAAAGCAGTTTTCGGAATGTCTGAATCCCGAATTCTAAGTTGATAATATCCCGAACGCAAATCAATTTTAGAGAAAACAGTAGCTCCCTGAAGCTGGTCGAACAAATCATCTATACAGGGCAATGGGTACTTGTTCTTGATAGTCAGCTTGTTCAACTCCCGATAATCGATGCACAGATGGAACGAGCCGTCTTTCTTCTTAACGAAGAGGACTGGTGCACCCCAAGGTGACACACTTGGTCGAATATACCCTTTGTTAAGAAGCTCGCCTAACTGCTTTTCCAGCTCTTACATTTCAGTAGGCGTCATACGATACGGTGCACGAGAAACAGGTGATGCACTCGACTCAAGATAAATTGAAAACTCTACATCTCTAGATGGGGGTAAACCCGGGAGGTCATCCGGAAATACATCAGGATACTCGCTCACGACTGGAATCGATGATAGATCAACTCCACCATCATCGGTACTCAGGGCATAGCACCAATAACCAATACAGTTTTGATTCAGTAATTTCATCGCCTTGATGGCTGAAATCATTTTCCCCGAACTACCCGAATTACGAACCACGAAAGTATGCTCGACACCATCCTCGGATAATATAGAAATGGTTCGAGTTCGGTAGTTCATAATAGCGCCATGTCGTACCAACCAATCATCTCCGAGAATCACATCCTCACCCTTCAGACCCACAACAATGAGGTCTGAAGGCCAATCCCGACTCCCAATGTACACAGGGCAATCCCTAACCTCTCAATTACCAACCAAACGCTCCCCACTCGGAGTACCCACCACAAACGGTTAACACTCAATAAAACAATCAAGACCCAAACGATATACACAGTCAAGTGCAATAAAAGAATGCGTTGTTCCCAAATCAAATAATATAGAAATATGCTGAGAAAGTATCTGCGAGGTACCTGCAGCTACTAGAGCCTCTGCATCGTCTGCGCGCCTCATCTGATAAACCCTTGGCTGAACCAATCCCACACTTGAAGCATCCTGACGATCTGACCGACCTCGACCTCTGCCTCGCCCAAAAGTCTGCTGCGGTTGAGCAGTTGTAGCCCCCGGATTCACACTAGGAGTTGGCGCCGAATTCTGTTGCTTGTTGAGCCTGGTGGCGGCCTCACAATAGGCGGCTCGGTGACCGGTCTGTCCGTACGAATAACAAGTCGTAGGGGATACGGGACAATCTCTGCACTGGTGACCCGCTTGGTTACAATAAAACATAGTCCTCTGCCAGATGAAAAAGGATGGTCCGGTCGTGTGCTTGCTGCACTATAAGCTTGATGAACCAGTTTCCCGATAGCATAGTGAGAAGCATGAGTTTTACGAAATCCACTGCCCCTGTTTCCTAAAAAACCACTAGTCTTCTTCGGCTTCTTGTTCTCGATGCCCGGTCCTGACGCAGAAATAACCATCTCAATGGCCAAAGCACGATCCTGGTATTCTTTCAAAGTGGTATATCGAAAGCCTGCCATACCCTCTCGAATCCTGGGTTTCATCCAGAAATCAAAATAACAGATCTTATCCGCCTCAGTCCTCACTTGCTCACGAACGTAGCCCAGCTGCTGATTATATGAAACGATAGCTTCAGGGATATGTACATCCAGACAAGTCGCAGTAAAGAAATATGCAATGCGTTTCTCCTTAACTGGCCAAGGACAATACTCTTCTTCCATGACAGCTTTAAACTCGGCCCAGGTGGCCATGCGATCCGTAGGCCCCACAGTTTCCCACCAGTCTGCGGCTTCCTTGTCAAGAAAGTATTTAGCAATAGGAACCCGTCTCTCTTCTGGGCAAGCAATAGCATCGAAGATTTTACCAAACTGGAACAACCAACCCTCCCAGCCTAACATGTCAGACGCCCCAGCGAAACGGGGAGGTTGCATTTTCATCACTCCCTGAAGCCACTTAGTAGCCCCAACAATCTCATATGTCTGCTGGTCATGGTGCCCGGCCTCATTCAACTGAACTAATTGAGCTGCTACTTGTTGAAGTATAGTAGCTATGACAGCATTCACATTAGTCTCCGCCGAAGGTACTTGATTAACAGAAGGATCCGGATGACTGCCAGAATTCAAAGGGTCGGTGTTTGGCACGGTATGGGTCGCCGAGCCAGATGTGGCACTAGGTGTATCAGGCTCAAGAACAATGCCACGTCCACGGCCTCTGCTGCGACCACATCTACCATGCCCTCTCATCATGCTAAAAGATAAAAGAGTTGAAAATTATCAGCACAGTTCACAATTCTAAGAACTCAGGTTTAAAACACTACGAAAGAAATAAAATATACAAAAAGTTTCACGAAGTCTTACTACCACGGGTTACACGGTTCGACAGCAGCGCCAGATGTTAAGCTCGGTCAGTTTACATGACTCTAAGGACTTGACAGACCCAAATAACCAAAGGCCTAAGTATTTCCGAACCTAGGCTCCGATACCATAAATGTAACACCCCAATTCTCTTACGGGTAATTACACGCCGTAAGGCCCACTAGGGCTTACCAGGCTGACATTACAAACATACACAATTACTCAATAATACAAAGGCGTAACCAAAAATAGAGTGGGGCCATGGCCTCGGCCAAAATGTGCAAGATCAGTACAATTCAAAATATAATCCAAAGACATCATTCGACCGACAAACTCGAAATCCAATACATATTAAAATAAAACGAAAACAGACACATTCCAAAACACTGACTCGAGCTCTTTAACATCTCGGTTGCCCGTCAACTCCATGTGGACCACGTGCATGCTTCTGATTCTCAGTACCACCTGAAATGCATAAACATTCCACCCCAACGAGGGGTTAGCAACAACAGCTAGTGCAAGTACAATATTACAGTATTATAATACATAGGCATTTCCAAAAACCATTTATAAAACATTACATAATCATGATATTCCGGAATATCCATCATCATTCATCAATCAACAAAATCATTCAAGGTAATTCTCGTGCAAGACCACTCGGCCAAGTCCCTGTGGGCCCCGTCGAGCCAATCCCCAGGTGAGAATACCCCCTCGAAAGTAACCCTTGTGCAAGACCACACAGCCAAATCTATGTGTGCCCCATCGAGCAACCCCAGGTGAGAGTACCCCGGGAACATCCTTACAACACATCAACATCACAATTTCATTACCGAAATGCATGTCATAATATAAAGCAATAAAGTACTTGCCTTGGTTCCTAAAATACGAAGCGGACGATGAACGAAAAAGGCTTCGATCTAAAACAACTCCAATTCCCGATCCTAACAACAATAGAGATCCAATCAACCACAATCCCGCTCAAAAATCACGAATAATGCGACGTTCTACCCTTAGGGTCAATACACCGAACACTATGAAGGCATAAGGGTCAAATTCGATCAACGAAGGGAAAAACTTGGAATTGATCCACTAAAGTTCTAGGAAAACATAAAACCACGATTACCTAACTATAATACATCATCAATCGAAGCAAAAACGAAAGGAAAAACAAATTATAGCCAAGAACCCTAAAGTTAGGTTTAATGTCAAAATACCTCAATTCAACGATGGAATAGTGGAAGGAAGATGATTGATTCGTGCTATAATATCCAATTCCGAGTTATATGATGACAGGATGAAATATCCGAATGAAATCAACCAAAATCACCAAGAAGGAGTGGAGAGCCGAGAGGAAAAGAGAAAATGGGGTTAAAACATGTGTTTGTCCTATTTATACTCAGACGGAACACGGAGCAACAAACGGCCCATCCAGCGCCGTGTTTACCGCCGTATTGCGAGACAGCGAGCGCACCTGTGCGACACGGCATACAGACACGGCGCAGAATGCCGTGGGTCTTGCACCGTTTCGCGAGACAGTGAGCATCCCTGTGCGACACGGCGCACAGACACTGCGTAGAATGCCGCGAGTCTTGCGCCGTTTTGCACAGGTCATGCCAGACAGCTTCCTGCCGCATGACGACTCTACTAAAACTGAAAAAGACGGTAAGACCACAACACGACAAGCCGATCCAACGGTCCGAGAAAAATACAAGCAACGAAGAAATAATATCCAATAAACCGGAACGGTCCGAGGTAAACAACCACAAACGAACAATAACAAATAAACTGAGAAATAAAGGTACGGATATTACATGAGGTGACATTTCTCAGACATGTAATTTCATCAGGCGGTGTACGTGTCGATCCTCAAAAGACGGAGGCGATCTGAGATTGGCAACCTCCGAAGAATGTTAAGGAAATCCGAAGCTTTCTCAAATTAGCAGGCTATTACAAGCGAGCTGTGGAAGGATTTTCTAAAATCGCTCAACCAGTGACGAACCTTTTGCGGAAGGATAAGAAATACACATAGTCCAATGCGTGTCAGCACAGTTTTTGAGGAACTCAAGAGTCGTTTAATTTTAGCACCTGTCCTTTCCTTACCGCAAGGGACAGAAAGATTTGTGGTTCATAGTGACGCGTCCGGACACGGTCTCGGATGTGTATTAATGCAGAATGGGAAGATTATTGCCTATGCTTCGCAGAAACTGAGACCTTACGAGGTCAATTATCCGACCCACGACCTGGAGCTAACAGCCGTGATTTTCGCGTTGAAGATTTGACGTCATTATATTTATGGTGTTACCTGTCAGGTATTCACCGATCATAAGAGTTTGAAGTATATATTTCACTCAGAAGGAGTTAAATATGCGACAGAGGCGGTGGTTGGAACTAATCAAAGGTTATGATATTGGGGTCATGTACCACCCGAGCAAGGTAAACGTGGTCGCCGATGTAACACCCCCAAGTTATTCAGGGTATATTACAGCGCCGTGAGCCCCGCCGTGGGACCCACAAGGCTAAACATACGCGGAACTATAAACTTGACCGATAAGGTCTACATACAATAGAAAGAAAGACGATACAAATGGTATTCGAAACCATAAACAATGAAACCATATACATCACTGCACAAATCAATACTTGACAACAGCCGGAACATCAAGAAAGCGAAATACAATACTCGAGTATTTAAAAATCCATTCCAAGACAACAACACCGAATGGAGGAAACCAAAAGAGATAACGGAGACAAGACACGATATCACACTTGCCCATCCTCTTCATGCCGACCCGGTACCCGTCATCCGCTCTCCCGGAACTGAAATACATGAAACGTATTTCCCCATAAAGGGGTTAGCCGTCGAATAGCTAGTGCAAGTATAACAATATGAAACATAATACTTCGACAATAAAGTAAATGTAATCCGTCAATTCATCAATATCCGTCAATTCATCAATGTAAGACTAGTATTCCTAATAACTAAATCTCATAAGACGTATGTGAATGCCGTAGAAAGCGGTTCGTTCACCTCATACGCCGTTACGTATGTGAATGCCGTCAAAGCGGTTCGTTCACCTCATACGCCGATACCTGTACGAATGCCGTCAAACCGGTTCGTTCATTACATGCCAATCAATATATCTATGAATGCCGTAAAAACGGTTCGTTCATGATATGCCATCAATATTTCTTACTTTCAAAGTCGAGAACGTACAATCATAAATGAATACTTGCCATAATAAACGTTATCAAGATCCGAAGAACACGGTTCGACGGAAGTTTGAACCACGAGGAAGACAATGAACGGAAGGGTTTCAACTCGAGTTCTTCACAAGAATTCGACCCTAACAACATAAATTCAATAAATCATCGATCATACGAGGAAGAATAATCGTAGAACGCCCGAAAACCCCTCTATGACATTTTACTGACACCTTCAAGGCGTCGGTCAAGAACTCGACCAAAACAACGAATCGATACGATCCAACCATGGGATAACAAGGAAATGATACAATACATCTAAATAATCATCAATCCTTCACAATCCTAAGTTAAATCGAATTAAACGGACGAAATCGAACAAAATACCCAAAATCCCCAAAATTAGATTTCTAGGAAATCGGCACGGTCAGTAGATCGGAGGATGTTATAGGACGGATGATTGATGATATGAACCTCAAAACTCCATGGATATGTTGTTAAACAACATGGCTTCAAGATTAGAACACGCCAAGTGCGGAAGAGGAGAAGAAGAAGGTGAAAAATGGCGAGAAAAACGTCTGCGGGGCCTTTTATAGGGGTTGGCTGCCGGACACGGCCGTGCGGTCGGCGCACGGTCGTGTTACTGATTGGCGATAGGGACTCGACCGTGTCCTGCCCGGCCGGTCGCGGCGGCTGAGCCTTCCGGCGACCCGCCCGGCGGCCCAGGCATGACTCGGCCGTGTCACGGGACACGGTCGGGCGTGTCGGCGATCGTTCGAGCTTATCCGGAAGAAATGCAGCGCGGGCCGTGTCGGACGACACGGCGAGTCTGGTCGGCGAAACTCCGGCATTTCGGACGAAATGCGGCACGGGCCGTGTCGGACGACACGGCCGAAGTTCGGCCGGCGTGATCGCCAATAACGAGCGGGTGAGTTAAAACGACCATAACTCTCTCGTCCGGACTCCGATTGACTCACCGTTTGAACCATTGGAAAGCTAACTCGATGCTCTATAATATTGCAAAGATTCAGAATTTTTGGAGTTACCAAAAATTAATGGTGATCTAACAAAGTCAAACTCCCACGTGAAAAAGTCGATAAAGAACACGGAATTCAACAGAACGATACCGAAACGAACTCGGATGACAAAAAGTATAGAATTAATCATTTCTCAGGAAGACGAAACGGTCTCAAGCAAGTCGTCAAAATAGACTTCCGCCAAAAATAGAAAATTTCCGGGGATAAAAATTACGGGTACTACATTCTACCCTCCTTAAAAGAAGTTTCGTCCCGAAACTTAAAACAGGTAGGGAGAAGAAATATTTCGCCAGGAAAAGCTCAACGAGATGCACAAGAACCGAAACTTACGCCCAAACGGCGAATCATCAATATAGAACACCACAATACATTGCAGAAGGCAAACCAAACCAATGCCGAAAAGATACAAATTCACAATGCCCGAAGGCTCCAACGGAAATACCGATATATCACAATGGCACAGCCGAGCCCAAAGTCAGTAAATCATCACAATACAGATCTCAAAGGAGCAAACTCGATCGGACATACCCCTCGGCGTATGAACAACCAAGAAATCGTCGGACATATCCAATACAACATGGACTACGAGCGATCAATCAATAAACCTCAAGAGGGACATCACGACGCCCGATCCGGAAATGTGTCCATGCACATGTCCACCCCGTATACGGAATCCGTAATATACGTGTGACAATGTACCTAATTAGCCTCAAGAACTACGTCTCGTGTGCACCGTCCAATGCGGAAATATCCACGCATGACCATCGAGTGCACGGCTAAAAATCCTACACATAACCAATCGGCGCAGACATGATTCCGGATATGCCACGATACAACATGACAACGAAACTCAAGGGATAAAACATCCAATATGGATCATACGACTCACCAAGTGAATGATGACACACGAATAATAAAAGATCGACACGACCAACGATATTAAAAACAACCATCCACGGGATCGAAATTTCCCAAGGACCGATTAACACGAGCAACGATCACAACACAACGATTCGGGAAAATCCTCAACCTTCAAAGATCACAAAATTACCGAGTTCACAAGAAAATAGTGTCTTGCCTTGAATCGGCCAACACGACAATAATAATTCAACGGATGGGAACTATCCTCGGCAGTCCCAATTCAATACTTGATTACCGTAGAATGGCGATCGATAACAACGATACAACGGATGAGAATATTTTTGACACGGATGGGAATTATCTTCGATAATCCCAATTCAATACCTCGATTACCTTAGAGCGGTCAATCGATAAACAATGATACGATAGAATGGATGTCCGGTGTCTTAAACCGACCACCGAAGCGGAGATGATAAAAGGATATATCAAAGCGTCTCTCATTGGTTAATATAATATTAATAGAAAAACACCGATGTCAATGACGACGATTACCACAATATCTCAATGGAACATCCATCACAATCACAATCGATACGTCGATACCATGACGCAATCGGCGGCGACTTAACCAACAAGTATCGCAATGCCTCGAACCGGCCTTTTACAAACAATAGTAACATTTGGCATAATTTGCCGACGGGCGTCGTGTCAACCAATCCACGACATCAATACAATCATAAAGAGGCCAAGTCCCAAAATGATACACACAATCGCCTACACGATAACATTAGTCTCATTGATTAGTACGAGTATAAAACTTGTCTCGATATCAATACAAAAATCATTACCAATTCGATTGATTTCGTCTTACGAATTCCCTCGATCTCGACCAAGTTAATCTACGAACCCTTCAACCTTAACCGCAACACAACAGTCATAATTCACGATCAAATATCATACCTTATTGTAAAATGAAGGATTGATAATCAACCGTTCGATGACGACCAATATCAATACCACCAAACCACGAACTCAATCGTTTTACCATATCTCGACTAATCACATCCGAACAATCCAACTCGGACACTTACAAATCCCTGTCCACAATACGAGTGAAAAATGATGATCATATCGACAACCAATTCGGACCAATAATAAGGGTCTAAATGTTCCAAACTCAATTCTTAAATACGAATTTACAAGGTTCCCTTCTCGTAAATCCATCGTTAAAATTTACTTATAACCGTCATCAATTCGAATCATCCATTGGTTCAAAATAATAGATAATCATATTAAAAAGGTTATCAAACAATCCAATCATTCGATTTGAATATTTGCTCCTACGTATGGGCTTCCAAATTCGAGATGAATAATAGTCTCATCAAACTCATAATCACATTCGTATTCCTATACGAACATTATTTCCAACACATAGTTTAGCTCTAGATATGAATATTCCATATTCATTTTCAAAACATCAACACTTCAAAAAAATTTTCATCACCTCGTATAATTCAAGAGTTCTTCAAGAACATGAAATATCCGAAATCACGTTGAACAACATCTCCGAGGTATATATCTCCATGTTACCATTTTCTTCATCATGTCATTCATACAATCTCAAGAATCGCAACAAAACCCTTATCACCATATGAAGAAGATCTCAATGATCATATCAACATCCGAAATTTCTTATTACAATTCCAATAAATCTCGTATAACATTATCACATGATACCATAATTGTAACACCCCGGATCCTCCTGGAATATTACACGCCGTAAACCCTTCTCACAAGGATTTACTGTGCTAAGCACAATTTCCACGTCGTTCCAAAAATGCTAAAAAGACCGATGACGGTAATATTTTTCAAATACTAAAAAAATCATTTTCCAAATACCGTCAAACGATCAAGGTTAAAATGCCAAAAACTCAGTTTAGGGAATCGGTTTTACAAAATAAAATTTCATTGGCAAAATACCAAAATCCATTTCAAAAATACTCACGCGGCGGATAAAAGTACAGTCCAATTTATGCATTTTCATTGAAATAAGACGAACATCAAAATATACGATTCCCAACATACTCCCTCCCAAGTAGTAATCCAAAAAGAAAAAAAATGAGCCACTATCAAAGGGATACGAGGATTACCTTGTATGGACGAACCACGAAGAAAGAATAATTGAACTCCATTCCAAGAATCATTAAATCATCATAGTCATCATATGGCCTCAAGAACACCAAGATCTCTATGATTCCATAATCATAATCAACATATTCAAAGCATATCATTATCTTCCTTCAACATAAACCTCATAGAATATGGATAACACAAGGAATCACTTCAAGAATCAACAATAGTTCCATAACCAAGCTCTAATTCCACGATTCCAAGCTCACAATCATGTTAAAAGTGCTTAGAACACTCTTAAAAGTGAAGAGGGACGAGTTTTGGAGAGAAATATCTCAAAGGATCGTGAGAGAAATGAAAGGCAACACTTCAATATATAAATTGCACTCTCATTACGTATGTAGGTGTCCTTTCTTAACGTGCGTAACAACTTTAACGTCGTAATCCAAAATCCATAACGTCGTAACCAACTCCTTTGTCTCAATCCGTGCGATCCATTACGTCGTAACCTATACCATACAACGTCGTAATATACCGATTGACTTGCTACGATAATGGTTGTGTTACGTCGTAACACGTCTGTATAACGTATGTAACACGTCGTTGACTCACTGTCAACATCCTGCGCCGAAAGTTTCCAAAAGCAGGTCCCACCGCCACCAGGACTCGGTTACGTCCGATGCCGGGTATTACGTACGTAATACCTTAGCCTTAACGTCGTAACCATGCCAATCTTACGTACGTAATCTCACCTTATTAACGTACATAATAATTCCATACTTAGTCAATTTCAACAATTCCTGTCCAAAGTCATGACATACTAAATACGATCATACGGCAAAATCAATACATATACTCAATTCAATAACATTTTCAAACGTTCACAACGTCCTCGAGCATAATTAACCATCCACGATATCCAATATATAAACGAAAAAAATATCCGAAAAATCGGGGTATTACACTCTACCCCCCTTAAAAATAAGTTTCGTCCTCGAAACTTGCAATCACTCGCACAAACATTTCAACGGAAAATCCAAAATCACCAAGATAACCCAGAATTATCGAATAATCCGAACAACATACTTACAGGTCAGGGAAGTCGAAGATCTCCCGTGATACTAGCATGCGACTCCTAAACAAAGTCTCAACATAATACCGTTACACACCAATATCGCAATTAGCAATTTAACAAAATCTCAAGGAAGAGTTCACGTCGTGACCACGCCACGATTCTTCCTACTTTCACCAACATTACGAAGGGCACATACGTGCGTAAGTATAATCAAATCGCACATTCCCGAAGTGACCAATTCCCAAGAATACCAAGCTATAAACGAAGCGATTAAGAAAAATACAAGAAGAGTGAGAGGACTTACAAGTACCGGTCGCCTTGTGATGATGGCGAGTAGTGATCTGTGGGCAAATGCCGACTCAATCGACCCAAAGACCGGCGGCCTAGGTATCCATAAACCTAAGCTCGATACCATATTCGTAACACCCCCAAGTTATTCGGGGTATATTACAGTAGTAGTGAGCCGCCGTGGGACCCACAAGGCTAAACATACGCGGAACTATAAACTTGACCGATAAGGTCTACATACAATAGAAAGAAAGACGATACAAATGGTATTCAAACCATAAACAATGAAACCATATACATCGATTGCACAAATCAATACTTGCAACACAGCCGGAACATCAAGAAAGCGAAATACAATACTCGAGTATTTAAAAATCCATTCCAAGATAACAACACCGAATGGAGGAAACCAAAAGAGATAACCGAGACAAGACACGGTATCACACTTGCCCATCCTCTTCATGCCGACCCGGTACCCGTCATCCGCTCTCTGGAACTGAAATACATGAAACGTATTTCCCCATAAAGGGTTAGCCGTCGAATAGCTAGTGCAAGTATAACAATATGAAACATAATACTTCTCGACAATAAAGTAAATGTAATCCGTCAATTCATCAATATCCGTCAATTCATCAATGTAAGACTAGTATTCGAATAACTAAATCTCATAAGGCGTATGTGAATGCCGTAGAAAGCGGTTCGTTCACCTCATACGCCGTTACGTATGTGAATGCCGTCAAAGCGGTTCGTTCACCTCATACGCCGATACATGTAGGAATGCCGTCAAAGCGGTTCGTTCATTACATGCCAATCAATATATCTATGAATGCCGTAAAAGCGGTTCGTTCATGATATGCCATCAATATTTCTTACTTTCAAAGTCGAGCGTACAATCATAAATGTATACTTGCCTTAATAAAGCGTTAGAAGATCCCGAAGAACACGGTTCGGCGGGAAGTTTGAACCACGAGGAAGACAATGAACGGAAGGGTTTCAACTCGAGTTCTTCACAAGAATTCGACCTAACAACATAAATTCAATAAATCATCGATCATACGAGGAAGAATAATCGTAGAACGCCCGAAAACCCCTCTATGACATTTCTAGGACACCTTCAAGGCGTCGGTCAAGAACTCGACCAAAACAACGAATCGATACGATCCAACCATGGGATAACAAGGGAAATGATACAATACATCTAAATAATCATCAATCCTTCACAATCCTAAGTTAAATCGAATTAAACGGACGAAATCGAACAAAATACCCAAAATCCCCAAAATTAGATTTCTAGGAAATCGGCACGGTCAGTAGATCGGAGGATGTTATAGGACGGATGATTGATGATATGAACCTCAAAACTCCATGGATATGTTGTTAAACAACATGGCTTCAAGATTAGAACACGCCAAGTGCGGAAGAGGAGAAGAAGAAGGTGAAAAATGGCGTAAAAGCGTCTGCGGGGCCTTTTATAGGGTTGGCGCTGCGGACACGGCCGTGCGGTCGGCACGGTCGTGTTACCTGATTGGCAGCGAGGACTCGACCGTGTCCTGCCGACACGGTCGCGGCGAGGGCCTTCGACGGCGACCCGCCCGACGGCCCAGGCGCATGACTCGGCCGTGTCTGGGACACGGTCGGGCGTGTCAGCGATCGTTCGAGCTTATCCGGAAGAAATGCAGCCGCGGGCGTGTCGGGCGACACGGCCGAGTCTGGTCGGCGAAACTCCGGCATTTCGGGCCAGTGCAGCCGCAGGCCGTGTCGGACGACACGGCCGAGTTCGGCCGTGATCGGCAATAACGGCGGGTGAGTTAAAGCGACCATAACTCTCTCGGACTCGATTGACTCACCGTTTGAACCATTGGAAAGCTAACTCGATGCTCTATAATATTGCAAAGATTCAGAATTTTTGGAGTTACCAAAAATTAATGGTGATCTAACAAAGTCAAACTCCCACGTGAAAAGTCGATAAAGAACACGGAATTCAACGAACGATACGAAAGCGAACTCGGATGACAAAAAGTATAGAATTAATCATTTCTCGGGAAGACGAAAGCGGTCTCAAGCAAGTCGTCAAAATAGACTTCCGCCAAAAATAGAAAATTTAGGATAAAAATTACGGGTACTACATTCTACCCTCCTTAAAAGAAGTTTCGTCCGAAACTTAAAGCAGTAGGAGAAGAAATATTTCGCCAGGAAAAGCTCAACGAGATGCACAAGAACCAAACTTACGCCCAAACGGCGAATCATCAATATAGAACACCACAATACATTACCCGAAGGCAAACCAAACCAATGCCGAAAAGATACAAATTCACAATGCCCGAAGGCTCCAACGGAAATACCGATATATCACAATGGCCTGAAAGCCGAACAGCCCAAAGTCAGAATCATCACAATACAGATCTCAAAGGAGCAAACCTGATCGCCGGACATACCCCTCGGCGTATGAACAACCATCGGAAATCGTCGGACATATCCAATACAACATGGACTACGAACGATCAATCAATAAACCTCAAGAGGGACATCACAACGATCGCCCGATCCGAAATGTGTCCATGCACATGTCCACCCCGTATACGGAATCCGAATATACGTGTGACAATGTACCTAATTAGCCTCAAGAACTACGTCTCGTGTGCCTTTGTCCAATGCGGAAATATCCACGCATGACCATCGAGTGCACGGCTAAAAATCCTACACATAACCAATCGACGCAGACATGATTCGGATATGCCACGATACAACATGACAACGAAACTCAAGGGATAAAACATCGATATGGATCATACGACTCACCAAGTGAGCGATGACACACGAATAATAAAAGATCGACACGACCAACGATATTAAAAACAACCATCCACGGGATCGGAATTTCCCTAAGGACCGATTAACACGAGCAACGATCACAACACAATTCGGGAAAATCCTCAACCTTCAAAGATCACAAAATTACGAGTTCACAAGAAAATAGTGTCTTTGCCTTGAATCGCCAACACGACAATAATAATTCAACGGATGGGAACTATCCTCGGCGGTCCCAATTCAATACTTCGATTACCGTAGAATGGCGATCGATAACAACGATACAACGGATGAGAATATTTTTGACAACGGATGGGAATTATCTTGATAATCCCAATTCAATACCTCGATTACCTTAGAGCGGTCAATCGATAAACAATGATACGATAGAATGGATGTCCGGTGTCTTAAACCGACCACCGAAGCGGAGATGATAAAAGGATATATCAAACGTCTCTCATTGGTTAATATAATATTAATAGAAAAACACCGATGTCAATGACGACGATTACCACAATATCTCAATGGAACATCCATCACAATCACAATCGATACGTCGATACGCGAACCGGCAATCGGCGACTTAACCAACAAGTATCGCAATGCCTCGAACCGGCCTTTTACAAACAATAGTAACATTTGGCATAATTTGCCGGCCGGGCGTCGTGTCAACCAATCCCACGACATCAATACAATCATAAAGAGGCCAAGTCCCAAAATGATACACACAATCGTAAATGCGCCTACACGATAACATTAGTCTCATTGATTAGTACGAGTATAAAACTTGTCTCGATATCAATACAAAATCATTACCAATTCGATTGATTTCGTCTTACGAATTCCCTCGATCTCGACCAAGTTAATCTACGAACCCTTCAACCTTAACAACACAACAATCATAATTCACGATCAAATATCATACCTTATTGTAAAATGAAGGATTGATAATCAACCGGTTCGATGACGACCAATATCAATACCACCAAACCACGAACTCAATCGTTTTACCATATCTCGACTAATCACGATCTGAACAATCCAACTCGAGACACTTACAAATCCTGTCCACAATACGAGTGAAAAATGATGATCATATCAGCAACCAATTCGGACCAATAATAAGGGTCTAAATGTTCCAAACTCAATTCTTAAATACGAATTTACAAGGTTCCCTTCTCGTAAATCCATCGTTAAAATTTACTTATAACCGTCATCAATTGAATCATCCGATTG
Source organism: Orobanche coerulescens (assembly GCA_033398695.1). Taxonomy (NCBI): domain Eukaryota; kingdom Viridiplantae; phylum Streptophyta; class Magnoliopsida; order Lamiales; family Orobanchaceae; genus Orobanche; species Orobanche coerulescens. The sequence continues at coordinate 186,717,510 of CM065807.1, read as the reverse complement.
GTTCAAAATAATAGATAATCATATTAAAAAGGTTATCAAACAATCCAATCATTCGATTTGAATATTTGCTCCTACGTATGGGCTTCCAAATTCGAGATGAATAATAGTCTCATCAAACTCATAATCACATTCGTATTCCTATACGAACATTATTTCCAACACATAGTTTAGCTCTAGATATGAATATTCCATATTCATTTTCAAAACATCAACACTTCAAAAAAATTTCATCACCTCGTATAATTCAAGAGTTCTTCAAGAACATGAAATATCCGAAATCACGTTGAACAACATCTCGAGGTATATATCTCCATGTTACCATTTTCTTCATCATGTCATTCATACAATCTCAAGAATCGCAACAAAACCCTTATCACCATATGAAGAAGATCTCAATGATCATATCAACATCCGAAATTTCTTATTACAATTCCAATAAATCTCGTATAACATTATCACATGATACCATAATTGTAACACCCCGCATCCTCCTGAATATTACACGCCGTAAACCCTTCTCACAAGGATTTACTGTGCTAAGCACAATTTCCACGTCGTTCCAAAAATGCTAAAAAGACCGATGACGGTAATATTTTTCAAATACTAAAAAAATCATTTTCCAAATACCGTCAAAACGATCAAGGTTAAAATGCCAAAAACTCGATTTAGGGAATCGGTTTTACAAAATAAAATTTGATTGGCAAAATACCAAAATCCATTTCAAAAATACTCACGCGCGGATAAAAGTACGATCCAATTTATGCATTTTCATTGAAATAAGACGAACATCAAAATATACGATTCCCAACATACTCCCTCCCAAGTAGTAATCGAAAAGAAAAAAATGAGCCACTATCAAAGGGATACGAGGATTACCTTGTATGGACGAACCACGAAGAAAGAATAATTGAACTCCATTCCAAGAATCATTAAATCATCATAGTCATCATATGGCCTCAAGAACACCAAGATCTCTATGATTCCATAATCATAATCAACATATTCAAAGCATATCATTATCTTCCTTCAACATAAACCTCATAGAATATGGATAACACAAGGAATCACTTCAAGAATCAACAATAGTTCCATAACCAAGCTCTAATTCCATGATTCCAAGCTCACAATCATGTTAAAAGTGCTTAGAACACTCTTAAAAGTGAAGAGGGACGAGTTTTGGAGAGAAATATCTCAAAGGATCGTGAGAGAAATGAAAGGCAACACTTGATATATAAATTGCACTCTCATTACGTGCGTAGGTGTCCTTTCTTAACGTCGTAACAACTTTAACGTCGTAATCCAAAATCCATAACGTCGTAACCAACTCCTTGTCTCAATCCGTGCGATCCATTACGTCGTAACCTATACCATACAACGTACGTAATATACCAGTTGACTTGCTACAGTACAATGGTTGTGTTACGTACGTAACACGTCCTGTATAACGTATGTAACACGTACGTTGACTCACCTGTCAACATCCTGCGCCGAAAGTTTCCAAAACAGGGTCCCACCTGCCGACCAGGACTCGGTTCTGTCCGATGCCGGGTATTACGTACGTAATACCTTAGCCTTAACGTACGTAACCATGCCAATCTTACGTACGTAATCTCACCTTATTAACGTACGTAATAATTCCATACTTAGTCAATTTCAACAATTCCTGTCCAAAGTCATGACATACTAAATACGAGCATACGGCAAAATCAATACATATACTCAATTCAATAACATTTTCAAACGTTCACAACGTCCTCGAGCATAATTAACCATCCACGATATCCAATATATAAACGAAAAAAATATATCCGAAAAATCGGGGTATTACACTCTACCCCCCTTAAAAATAAGTTTCGTCCTCGAAACTTGCAATCACTGCACAAACATTTCAACGGAAAATCCAAAATCACCAAGATAACCCGGAATTATCGAATAATCCGAACAACATACTTACAGTCGGGAAGTCGAAGATCTCCGTGATACTAGCATGCGACTCCTAAACAAAGTCTCAACATAATACCGTTACACACCAATATCGCAATTAGCAATTTAACAAAATCTCAAGGAAGAGTTCACGTCCGTGACCACGGCCACGATTCTTCCTACTTTCACCAACATTCGAAGGGCACATACGTGCGTAAGTATAATCCAAATCGCACATTCCCGAAGTGACCAATTCCCAAGAATACCAAGCTATAAACGAAACGATTAAGAAAAATACAAGAAGAGTGAGAGGACTTACAAGTACCGGTCGCACCGTGATGATGGCGAGTAGTGATATGTGGGCAAATGCCGACTCAATCGACCCGAAAGACCGGCGGCCTAGGTATCCATAAACCTAAGCTCGATACCATATTCGTAACACCCCCAAGTTATTCGGGGTATATTACGGCGCCGTGAGCCGCCGTGGGACCCACAAGGCTAAACATACGCGGAACTATAAACTTGACCGATAAGGTCTACATACAATAGAAAGAAAGACGATACAAATGGTATTGAAACCATAAACAATGAAACCATATACATCACCGCACAAATCAATACTTCGCAACACAGTAGGAACATCAAGAAAGCGAAATACAATACTCGAGTATTTAAAAATCCATTCGATCAACAACACCGAATGGAGGAAACCAAAAGAGATAACAGGAGACAAGACACGGTATCACACTTGCCCATCATCTTCATGCCGACCCGGTACCGTCATCCGCTCTCCTGGAACTGAAATACATGAAACGTATTTCCCCATAAAGGGGTTAGCGTCGAATAGCTAGTGCAAGTATAACAATATGAAACATAATACTTCTCGACAATAAAGTAAATGTAATCCGTCAATTCATCAATATCCGTCAATTCATCAATGTAAGACTAGTATTAGGAATAACTAAATCTCATAAGGCGTATGTGAATGCCGTAGAAGCGGTTCGTTCACCTCATACGCCGTTACGTATGTGAATGCCATCAAAGCGGTTCGTTCACCTCATACGCCGATACATGTAGGAATGCGTCAAAGCGGTTCGTTCATTACATGCCAATCAATATATCTATGAATGCCGTAAACGGTTTGTTCATGATATGCCATCAATATTTCTTACTTTCAAAGTCGAGCGTACAATCATAAATGTATACTTGCCTTAATAAAGCGTTAGAAGATCCCGAAGAACACGGTTCGACGGAAGTTTGAACCACGAGGAAGACAACGAGCGGAAGGGTTTCAACTCGAGTTCTTCACAAGAATTCGACCCTAACAACATAAATTCAATAAATCATCGATCATACGAGGAAGAATAATCGTAGAACGCCCGAAAACCCCTCTATGACATTTCTGGACACCTTCAAGGCGTCGGTCAAGAACTCGACCAAAACAACGAATCGATACGATCCAACCATGGGATAACAAGGAAATGATACAATACATCTAAATAATCATCAATCCTTCACAATCCTAAGTTAAATCGGATTAAACGGACGAAATCGAACAAAATGCCCAAAATCCCCAAAATTAGATTTCTAGGAAATCACTGGTCGGTAGATCGGAGGATGTTATAGGACGGATGATTGATGATATGAACCTCAAAACTCCATGGATATGTTGTTAAACAACATGGCTTCAAGATTAGAACACGCCAAGTGCGGAAGAGGAGAAGAAGAAGGTGAAAAATGGCGGAAAAACGTCTGCGGGGCCTTTTATAGGGGTTGGCTGCCGGACACGGCCGTGCGGTCGGCACGGTCGTGTTACCTGATTGGCGGCGAGGGACTCGACCGTGTCACTGCCCGGCAGTCGCGGCCGAGGCCTTCCGACGGCGACCCGCCGACGGCGGCCCAGGCATGACTCGGCCGTGTCACGGGACACGGTCGGGCGTGTCAGCGATCGTTCGAGCTTATCCGGAAGAATGCACGGGCCGTGTCGGACGACACGGCGAGTCTGGTCGGCGAAACTCCGGCATTTCGGACGAAATGCAGCACGGGCCGTGTCGGACGACACGGCGGTCGGCCGCGGTGATCGCCAATAACGAGCGGGTGAGTTAAAACGACCATAACTCTCTCGTCCGGACTCCGATTGACTCACCGTTTGAACCATTGGAAAGCTAACTCGATGCTCTATAATTTTGCAAAGATTCAGAATTTTTGGAGTTACCAAAAATTAATGGTGATCTAACAAAGTCGAACTCCCACGTGAAAAAGTCGATAAAGAACACGGAATTCAACAGAACGATACCGAAACGAACTCGGATGACAAAAAGTATAGAATTAATCATTTCTCAGGAAGACGAAACGGTCTCAAGCAAGTTGTCAAAATAGACTTCCGCCAAAAATAGAAAATTTCCGGGGATAAAAATTACGGGTACTACAGCCGATGCCTTGAGTCGTAAGTCCGTTCAGGAGCAAATGCTTGCTCGTTTAATAGTTCAGAAGGAGCTTGGGCAGGAATTCCTGAGACTCGAGATCGAGGTCTGGGTTCAGCGAGTATAAGGACAACTTTGTATGTTAGAGATTTCATCGCCACTTGAGGAGGGGATCAAAGTGAATCAGGGTTCAGACCCATTTTCATTGTGCATCCGAGAGGATGTGGCTCAGAGGAAAGCCCCTGGATTTGTGGTCCACGAAGATGGACTATTGCGATTTAAGAATAGGTTATGCGTATTGACGAACGACGAGTTGAAAAACTCGATTTTGAGAGAAGTTCATACTACCCCTTATTCTATTCATCCGGGGTCTAGCAAGGTGTGCAAAGACTCGAAACAAATTACTGGTGGAGTAATATGAAGCGAGAAGTCGCGGAATTTGGTTCGAGATGCTTAAACTATCAGCAAGTCAAGATATAACATCAGCGACCGATGGGGATGCTGAAATCATTCCCTATTCCAGAGTGGAAGTGGGAGGATATTTCTATGGCCTTCATCACGAGTTTGCCGACGAATCGTCGCGAATGAATATAATTTGGGTAATTGTGGACCATTTAACTAAGTCCTTGAGATTAAGGATATGTGGAGTCCCGAGAGACTTGCCCAGTTGTTCATCAAAGAGATAGTGAGATTGCATGGTACTCCTAATAGTACCATTTCTGATCATAACGGGCGATTCATGTCATATTTTTGGAAATCAGTTCATCGTGCCATGGGAACTCAGCTTAATTTCAACACAGCTTTCCATCCTCTGTCTGACGGACAATCAGAGAGAGCTATTCAGACATTGGAGGACATGTTGAGGGCATGGTTCCTCGATTGGAAATATGATTGGGAAGCCCAACTCCCATTGATCGAGTTCACGTACAATAATAGTTGGCATGCTTCGATTAAGATGGCACCTTACGAGGCCTTGTACGGTCATCGTTGTCGATCTCCTTTGTGTTGGGATGACTTATCAGAATCAATAAGCACCGAGCCTGATATGGTTATAGCCGCCCGTGAGAAGGTAGCTTTGATCAGGAGTCGTTTGTTGACCGTTCAAAGTCGACAAAAAAAAATCACATGCAGATAATCGTCGTCGACCATCAGAATTCGAGACAGGTGACCACATTTTGGTCAAGGTATTCCCGAGTCGAGGTATCTTCTGTTTCGGGAAGCGGGTAAAGTTGAGTCCGAGATTCATTAGACCGTTTGAGATTTTAGATTGAGTAGGCAGTCTGGCTTATCGATTGGCTTTACCTCTGGTGTTGAGCCGAATTCATAATGTGTTTCATGTCTCTCAGTTTCGAAAGTATGTTGCTGACCCGAGTCACATACTTCAGTTCGATGAAATCGAGATCGCGAATGATTATTCGTATGCGGAGCATCCTATACGAGTCTTAGAGCGGCGAATCAAACAGTTGAGGAACAAAACGATTCCTTTGGTTGAATTCAGTGGTCTAGACACGGAGTCGAAGAGGCTACTTGGGAAACCGAGGATAGTATGCGGGAAAGTTATCCCGAGTTGTTTGACCATTAGTTTCGAGGACGAAACTCTTTTTAAGGGGGGAGTATGTAATACCCGGTTGTAATTCATTCATTATCATTCAGTAATTATTAGTCACTAATTGCCACTCGGTAATTTTTTCACTCATTAATAATCACTTATCATTCATGATTCATTCGTTTGTATTCTTTATTTGTGTAATTTAGCCGTGTATCAGTTACCGATCATCATTCATCTCTGTTTGAGAATCGAGTCGAGAGTATTATCATAATCATCGTGATTGGTTGTCCTGTGTTGGAAGTATCACCTATTTCATGTTAGTGGACTTAATTACATTCATACGAGTTTTGTATGTCGGATCATTTGCCTTTTGTAATGAGAAGACAGAGTTGTCGGATTTTTGTCCCTTCCAGCAGTGAGTTACGGTCGAAACTAATCAGGCATTACGGCCATAACATGCATTTGTTGGCTTAAGGATGTTTTGGCCGAAGGGGAGATACGGCCGTATAGACAGGCTACGGCCGTAACATGCGTTCGTGGTTTTCAGGACATGTCAGACGAAGAGGGCTTATGGCCGTAAGAGTGGGGGCATACGGCCATAAGTTGAGGCAGGTACGGCCGTAAGGCTTGGCCGGTTACGGCCGTATGATTCGAGCAGGTGCCCGGTCAGTTTGGACGAAGGCTTCATATGCCCGTAAGTCTTGCCGAGTACGGCCGTATCAGTCTAGATACGCCCGTAAGGCATGCGCGGGTACAACCGTATGTCTGTCGGTAGATTTTTTTCGACGAGGCCGAGTTATGCCCGTATGGAGGGCTTTGTTATGGCCATAAGGCCGTTGACCTTGGAAGTTACGGTCGTAAGAGAGGTGAGTTACAGCCGTAACTCGGAGATGTATTCAAAGGATTGAACGGGACTTTTATGCTCATTTCACCACTTCTTCATCTTGGTTCCGAGAGAGAGAGAGAGTTGGGGGAAGAGATTTTTCATCATCGAACACTTGTGTGTTCGGATTTCATCATCTTCATTCATTTGTGAATCTTGTATAGTCGATTTAACACGTGTTCATCGGATCAAAGTGTTTGGATCTTCAAAGGTAGATTCTTCAACATCTTGGATTTCGATTTTGTGTTGAGATATGATATTATGGACATTATAATCATGTTGTATGAAGAGATATGCATATGATTATGAGTTGTATGAATATTCATTGGATTATTGAAGGATTATTCAAGAACACTTTGAATATTGAGTTGGATTTGGGGGTCTTCGATTAGTTGCAGTTGAAATCACGAATTGGATATTCATATGAGATTATTGATTGTATTGAAGATGTTGTTGGTTTGAAACACTCCTTGGGTATTTGATATTGGTATAATTAAGGATTCGTTTTAAATAATCGAAGATTGGTTACAACGTGTTTGATATAATGCCCCAATGAACTTGGTTTAGTCGTATCGACGTTTTGAGTTAGTTATAATCATGTTTGATTTGTATATTGAACGGATTGTTGGTAATTGTGTTATTCAAGGTGGTTCGAGCGACCGACACCTCATTTAGGACATTTGTTCGTGGAAGGACATTCTTCACCGGTGTTGTGTAAGTTAATTCTTACTCGGTTAAAAGGATATTCATTCCTTTCGTTGTTGTTCAGTCATAATCATAATTCATTCATAATGTATTAACAGTATTGAAACTTGTAATTGTCGAATAATCACTTCATTCATGAGGAACGACGGTTCCAATCATTTCATTGAGCTATCACTCACTTCACTATTATTTCATCTCGGTGAGTCATTCTTGACTTTGTCGGATTGTTATTCATTAATATTCATCATGGTCATTCTCGTTCATATGACCTTCTAGGTTCGTATTGTGTGGCCGGGTGGTGATGTGTGGAATTGTTAGTCGGGCATATGATGGTCACGTGTTCGGGTTCACCGACACAATGGACTGTGCACACGGTAACGTACTTCTGTGAGACTAATTAGGTACAGGGGCGGGTGTGTCCGGTCACTCGTCTTGTGCACATGCACATACCATTACGGTCGTACTACGATGCCCATCTTCAGCTTAATTTCATAATTAAGATATATCATGATTGTGTATATTCAACTCTTGAGGATTGATGTTCTGTGTAACTGACCCCGTTGGGGGACATTGTTTTCCGTTTGGATTCTCATTTTCATTCAGTGTTGTATATTTTATCTTCATATAAAATATACATGTATTCTATATTATCTTGCGTGTGTTGTACTTGAAACTCCTCATCGGAGTAATTGATGATATAATGGTTCGGTACTACAATCATATCATTTAAGTCATTAATTCTCATTTGCCTCGTGGGTCCCACTCGGGAGTCCATGACACTGTAATAGTCGCCTAGTTTGGGGTGTTACAAGTAGCAATTGTCTTCTTCTTTACGTACGATATATATCACTCTTTACGTATGTTATCTTCAGTCAAAATATCTGTTGCATGTTGACCTACTCCATGATGTCATATTCAATGGTTTCTTGTTTGAATTCATATTCAAACCATTACACCTCCTTACGTACGTTATACATGTTATGTTGCGTACGTTAAACATGTCTGCTGCACTCATCTGCCTTCAGGTGACTTCTCACTACGTACGTTATAGATGTTGCATAGCGTATGTTATCTTCGATAAATCTCACTACTTTGCTTTTCTGTCCGGTTCGTTCGTCTTTGACTACTTCGTTGTTTTGGTTCGTTCTATTGTTGTTTTCTTTGATCGATAACATTATCAACTTATCATTAGCTTATCATCAACTCATCATCAAAACCAATTTATGATTATATGGAATAGAACATTCCAACAGAAACTCCTGAAGAACCTCTAACTGAACTCCCCAGCATCCCTAAGGTGGAAGAAGCTGAGGAAATCCTTGAATAAGCAGACATTCAATACAAATCAACCTCAAGGAAAACAATACATTTAACCTCAGCAAGGAACAACTCAGGTCAGTAAGAAAGCCCGTTGACAAGATTTCAATTATTTGTGTGTACAAGGACCGGAATAGATTGAAGACCATGAGTTTCAATTCTCTGAAGGAACTTGTGGAGAGGAGTGGTTGGGACTACCCTCTTTCTATTGAACAATGCATTCAAGTCTTCTACAATGAAACTGAAATGAGTTTGTTAATTGATGAAAATTGGTTCATTTCCAATTCCAAAACCAACATGTACAATTTATTCTGTGTGTTATGGAGGGGATATCTCAGGGAAAAGGTTTTGATGAAGTTAATGAAGATAAGAAAATTGTTAAAGATGGAATTTAAAAGGAGAGTGATGACAGAGAAGTAGAAAAAGAAGAAAATGCTGTTTTTGTTAAGGAGGAAGTTGAAGAAAAAGAAGAAGAAGATGAAGAGGAAGAAAAAAAAGAGGATGACAAGAAGGATGATCAGGTTAATTCTGATCATGATGGGGATCAAGATGCACCTGATCAAGGATCAAATTCAGCTCAAGAATCACAAGCTGAAAAGTCAGAGAAGTGGGGGTAACATGCATCTGAAAAATCCCCTCCTGCTGAAAAGTCAGCTGCACATGAGAGCTCAACTGAAAAATTAGCTGCTGAAAAGTCAGCTGCACATGAAACCACATCTGAGAATTTCCACCAGGCAGACGCACCTGAATTTCAGCTACCCTCTAACTTAACTGAGCTGATCCGCACTATGGTAGAGGAAACTGTTGCAAAACTTCTGGCTACAAAATTTTAACCACACTTGCTATCTCTGAACAGCAAAATGGACTCACTGCTTAATAGGAAGGATCCTTCCCCACCACCAACATCTGTCAGAATGCCCCTTGGAATGCAGGACTTCATGACAAGGGTGGAAGAACAACTACCTCTCAGATTATTGATGCTGGCAAAAACGGGGATGAAATGAGAGCCAGATGGAAACAACAGTCCTTGGCACTGGTTCCCAGAAGTATGCCTAAAGTCATTCACCTTCCTAAAGCCTCCAGTTCTCAGAAGAGGAAGAGCACAACTGAACCTTCAAAGGTCCCTACAAAGAGAAAAAGAACCAGGCAAGAATTACCTCAACCACTTCAATGGGAAGGGAAAGAGATGTATTATGTGGAGGAATTCTTGCTAGTAGAAGTTGAACCTATGTGGGGAACAACAATAAAATAGTTCATAGAGAAGTATTTCATCTGGGAAATACTTCAAGATCCTGATTGTCCCCCACAACAGATTTTTGTTGACTATATGGAGCTCAGTTGGCCCAACTTATGGGAAATATTGAAGAAGCATGCTGAACAAGAATTTGATGCATATCCCATGATCCCATATTTTAGACCTCAATAAGCCCCCACACTTATCAACGGAGAACTAGATGAGAATGCTCTTTAGGAGGAAATAAAACAAGTATGCATTAAGAACAGTACACCTCCCCTGAAGATCAAGAATTTACTTCCTCTATTGTGAAGAAGAAATATGGGCTAACTCCAGTAGTAAAAGGGCCCATTGGAGCTAAACTACTGAAGTCATTATCTCCAGGCAAAATCAGAGGCAGAGCAAAAGGAAGAGGGAGCACTTAAATTTTATTTATCAAGCACTTGTAGCTTTGTATTTACCTGTAATTTTATTTTTGACAAAGGACTGTTTACCTTTCAGTTTGTTTTGCTTCTTTGTGTGATGACTTTACTGCATTTGAAACTTAAATTTTGCCATCATCAAAATAGGGGGAATTTATTAGGAATACTTTTTGAGATTTTGATGATGTCATACTTGTATTCGAAGTTTATTTCAAATGTATGGTTAAAGTACTTGGCATTGTAAGGAAGAACCAAATGAGTATCTTCTATAGGCTTTTAAAACATTAGGCTAAGTATTGATCATTTTGATCAGATAGAATTTCGACTAAGTATGAAACAACCTAAAATCCTTCGGGCAAAATACCAGTTGAGCTTGACCAGATAAAAACATCAGTCGGATTTTGGTCAAAGACAAAATATCAGCCAGGTTTGACTAAGTCAGAAGTACAGTTGAGCATCACTGAAGACAATTTTAACTAAGTATAAAATAGTCAAACATCAGGCGGGTTTGGTCAAAGGACAATATCAGCTTAGGTTGACTAGACAGACATTAGTCGGGTTTCGGTTAAAACGAAATATCAGCCAACTTTCAGCAAGACAAAATATCAGCCGACTTTGACCAAGGAAGAACATCAGCCAAGGTTTTATCAAGAATTAATATCAGTCGATTTATTAGACAACAACTATATCCACGTCAGCAATCGTTGAAAAGTCAATAAAGATGGAAAATCACATGCAGACGTAAAAGCCAAGGAGATAAATTGATTGGTTCACGAAATTTAAGGAATATAATATTCATCGAGATTCGTGCCCTGAAGACTTTCCAAATATAGTAATCAAATAAAAATAGCGCAACAATCCTACACCTTCAAACGGTCAAATTTGAAGAAAGAGACAAAGCCATGCAAAGCGCAGAAAAGCTAAACAATGAAGTCTACTCTCCAACGGACAGATTTGTTCTAAGATGCAATGGCTATGAAGTGCTCAAAGATCTTACTATAAATATCTATAGAATACTTGTGCAGAAGTACGATCCGAACTGCACTTATAAGCAATCAAAGCAAACAAAAACAATATACAATTATAGCATCGCGAAAGAGCAAGATCATAAAGTATCATATACTGATAAGCTCTCAAGTTGGATAAGACAAACACTCTTGTCTTAAAATTTTGAGTATGGGGTACTTTCTTGAACGAGGTTCTTGAGAGTAAGAGGTTGTACGGCGTCTACGTGCTCTTGATTGGAAGGTGATAGGCAACTTGCGAGTTGTTGAGGCATCCAAAGGTTTTCGATCAAGAGGTGCTAGGCAACCAAGGAAAGGAGTTACAACGGCCACGAATTGTCACTGATTCAAAGCTGTTGTTGTAACACGATTTCACTAATTGAAAGTTATAGTGAATTTATCTCCAACTGGTTTGGAGAGAAGTGGACTAGTAGAGGATTACCCCATCTCTGAAACCACTATAAGTGTTGTGATTTATTGTTTTATCATCATACTTAACTGTTGAATTCATCGTAACTATTACACTAAAATTCAGCAGTCTTCCGCATAACAATTTTACAGCTGATAAACCTTAACTGCATTAAACTCATCCGAGTAACATTAGATGCACTAGCAAATAGATTTTGCAAGTCTATTCACCCTCTCCTAGACTTGTACCTGATGTCTTGTGACCTACAGATGAGGCATGTGAAATCTTAGGACATTGGTAATTATTTTTCAATCTTAAAGAGAGAAAGAAATAGGAGAGAGAAAGAAAGGGGGGAGAGAAAAACTCCATTTCCCTCTTTGAGTTTTAGCCGTACCATAGTAGTTCTTGAAGGATGAGATATTTCTCCATATGAATATCTGACGCGTTAAGTAGATACATCGTACTTTCGTCGGGTGGATTTCCAAGAAGCTTTTCGAATTGAATTCGTCATCAAGTACTTCTTTATCTACTCAAGAAAGCAATCGAGTTCTTCAAGGGTATGGTTTCGATTCTCATCCTTTTATTTTAACTCATGTATACGATCCTCGATCGACCCTCATTCGTAATTCATATGATTATCTATTCTTTTGCTGCTTATTCTATTTTTGGCCTGAATCCCAACAGCAGTATCACAGAGAGGTCAATGCGACCGCATTGACAATTTTTGTTGCGGTTTGAGTGCACGGTTGGATTGATTTTATGATTTATAATCATATTGATGAAATAGAATAATTGTAGATGTTTAATTATTCACTGTAGAATCATGATTTTATATTAAGATATAAATCTAATTTTTTTGAATTATATTAAGTATATAAAAAATAAAAAATTATGATTTTAGAAATTCGGTCGAAAAATGAGTTTGTGCTCCACCGTCAGACCGGCGGCTCTGCTGCTGCCGGAAGTTGTCACGTAGTGCGCCTGGCGGCAGTGCTCGGCCTGGCCGAGATAGCCGAGTCATCCTCGGCAGTAGTGGCCTGATAGTTGCTTCCAGGCAGCGGGCTGGGCCCGAGGTGCCGAGCTTCGGGTTTTGTTTTATCATTAATTCCATAAATTAATTTTTCTACAATTTAAATTGAATTTAATTTAATTAAATTATTAAATTCGAATTTTAATATTTTAAATGGGAAAATTTAGTTTAAAAGAAAATAATTGTTTGCGGACTTACCTCGAACAAACTAAATTGATAATTATATGAATTAATTATATTAATTCAAATCATTATTAGTTGTATGTTTTCTACATGCGTGTGTGATGATTGTAGTCAATGGACTTCATTTTGAATCTATTTATTAAATGGATGGGGTTTTAATGGTCGTTTTGAGCCTATTTATTTTTCCTAGAAAATTTGTATAGGTTGCAATTTTTCATCAATGTAATTAGCTATGACGATAGCCCAGGATGATCCCTCATGAAGAAGGCGATTCAAGATATGTAATTTTATTTATTCTATTCCTTTATTTTTATTAAGTCGTTTGATTGACTCAATACTTGGGAAATTATCCATGAACTACACGTGAGAGACTAGGTTGTTATTTATTTTTGTTCATATTGTATATCTAATAAACGCGCTTGTAAATTGGATTAATGTGCAAAATTGAATTTTAACGTCGAAATACTATCACAAACAAATACTAAGTTAGAAAATGTTACGAGGTATCCTATCCTCCATCAAACATAAGAAAATTGAAGCCCAAACCGATGTACTACTTTTACCCCAGAAATTGTATGGGTTGCGAGGTACGTAAGATCCGATTGCTAGACTGATAAGAATTGATGGTCTAAATTTAGATAGTTCTGTGAGCCATAGAAACTGTATGGGTCCAGGGCAAGTGAATTAGGGGTTAAAGAACTCGAGCCAATCAGGAATAGGTCGATGCCCACAAAAAATAGGTGAAAGACGATATGAGGGTGCAAGGATACATGATTGGCTCTATGAATAATGAGATGCAACGTGCCCATAAAAATATGACATATTCGTGAGCTATCTTAGCACCTAAATGAGCTCTATGGTGAGCATAGCCAAACTGTTATATATGAAATATCGGATCACTTATTTGGCGCTATGATGAAGGAAGTAGGAAAAGTTGGGGTGTAACGCCCTGATTTCGCATATACATTTATTGTGAATTATAGAAAACATGTTCAATTTTATTAAATTAATGCCCAAATAATTTATCGTTTAATTCATTTCATTTCATAATCACGCAAATTCATTTATGTCATTATAATTTATGTCCAGTCATGTGATTCATGTCGTGTCATTTCTTGTTTATTTCATCGTGTTTCATGTCGTCATTTCTAGGCCCGAGTCAAATTTTAAGCGATATTAATCCTTGCCCATAAGATTTCACAAGTCCATTTTAATTAATTTTATATCCATTCACTTTGGGCCGGCCTAAGCCAAACCCATTATAATATTCTGTAATATCCGCAATTTCGATTTTCCGGTAATTTTATTTTTTTTGGTGGAAGTCCATATTAGAGACTCCGTTGTGACGGTTTCGTAATTCCGAGAATATTTAATTCTGCACTTTTTGTCATCCAAGTTCGTTTCAGTATCGTTTTGTTGAGTTCCGTGTTCTTAAGTGGCTTTTCCACACTTGAGTTCGATTCTTGCGAATCTCATCCGAAACTATCGTTTCACGTTTCTCGTAAGTTCATTTAATGTTATTATTCATGTTGCGAGCTTTGGCTTGGTGTTTCGATCGTGTATCGTGTAATTCAGACGTTTTGGGCCATTTTCATAATTTCCAAAGTTTGGGGTAATTACTTTCCGTTGTCGAATTTCGAGCCTTCAGGTGGTCGGAATCGCGTGTCCTCTTAGCGCTTGGATTCATATTTGCGAGTACTTCGTAACCTTATCTTCGATTCATATTCCGGTTCGGGTTTCGGCATCGTCCGGGCCATCAGAGTGGCCACGGCCGAGTCACAGCCGCACTTCTTGGAGCAGGCTGCTTTGGCGAGTTCTGGCCGTAAAGTGCGATTCTGACCGACGTGCTCGCGATGTTCGGCGAATGCGATTCTGGCCGTAGAAATTGTCGATTATGGTCATGCGGGTGCGAGCGGCCGTGAGACTGCCGGAATGCGGCCGTAAGTGCCGAGTTACGGCCGTAAGGCCCTGTCGGTTACAGCCGTAAACGATCGGCAGGCACTAGGCGGGTTTTGACGAATGCCAGTTATGGTCGTAACCCTGTCGGCCATATATAGGCAGTGGCCGGCCAGCCCTCATTTTTTCATCATTTCTTCACCCGGTTGCGGCTGGCGACTCGAAAAATCGGGAAATGGAGTTTTTGGTCGATTCCACTCGATTTCTAAGCGTTTTTGAGGATTCTTATCGATTATATCAACATCAAATCATTGTTCTTCGTCGGATCAAGGTAATTTCTTGAAATCTCCTAGAATTTGATTTTTCGAGATTTCTTCTTGATTTTCGTTGTTCGTCCGAATTTAATGAATCGGTTGATGTTAGTAAACATTATTAATCGTGTTATATGGATTGTATATCCATATCTTCGATTCTTTCAACCCGATTGATGATTCTTAGGTTCTTGAGGAACCTTGAACATTTAGTGTTCGATTAAATGTCTCAAAGAGTTTCTTTCGGTCGTTGTGTTGATTTCGATTGATATTGTGTAATTGAATGAATTGTATTTCATTCAAGGTTGTTCGAGTACTTGTGTTTATCGGAGGACACCATTCATTGTTCGTGGAAGGAAATCATCGCCTTCGGTTGAGGCAAGTTTTATACTTGTACTAGTCAATGAGATTAATGTTATCATATATGTGTATGAATGTGTTGTATCATTCCGAGACTTAGTCTCTTCATGGGTTCATTGATATTAAGGGATCGTTCGATACGATACCTTTCGGAAATTATGCCAAATGTTGATATTGTTCATTAATGGACGGTAAGGCATTGAGATACTCATTGTTAATGTTATTGTCGATAGCCGGTTCGCGGTATCGATGTATCGATTGTTGTTGTAATATTGATGTCGATCTAAGACGTTGTTATAATCATTGTCATTAATGTTGGCGTCCTGTCATTCATGTTGTATTGGCTGATTGAAGGCATTGTCGTATTCATTCTCATCTTCGTCGTCGGTAGCTGATTAAAGGTGCCGAGGCATTCATTGTATCATTGTTATCGATTGGCCGTTCTAAGGCAATCGAGGAGTTCAATCATTCATTGTATCATTGTTATCGATTAGCCATTCTAAGGCAATCGAGCAGTTCAATCATTCATTGTATCATTGTTATCGATTGGCCGTTCTAAGGCAATCGAGGAGTTCAATCATTTATTGTATCATTGTTATCTATTGGCCATTCTAAGGCAATCGAGGAGTTCAATCATTCATTATCTCATTGTCATCGATTAGCCGTTCTAAGGCAATTGAGATGCTCAATCATTCATTATATCATTGTCATCGATTAGCCGTTCTAAAGCAATCGAGGTGTTCAATAATTCATTGTATCATTGTCATCGATTAGTCGTTCTAAGGCAATCGAGGTGCTCAATTTCATTGTATCATTGTTATCGATTAGCCGTTCTAAGGCAATCGAGGTGTTCAATCATTCATTGTATCATTGTCATCGATTAGCCATTCTAGGGCAATCGAGGTGCTCAATCATTCATTGTATCATTGTCATCGATTAGACGTTCTAAGGCAATCGAGGTGCTCAATCATTCGTTGTATCATTGTTATCGATTGGCTGTTCTAAGGCAATCGAGTTATGAAATCATCCGCTGCATCATTGTTATCGGTTGGCCATTCTAAGGCAATCGAGGTATTGAATTGGGGCTGTCGAGGATAGTTCCCATCCGTTGTGTCGTTGTTATCGATTGACATTCTAAGGTAATCGAGGTATTGAATTGGGACCGCCGAGGATGGTGCCCATCCGTGAGTTACTATCGTCGTGTTGGCCGACTCAAGGCAACACACCATCTTTCTTGTGAATTCGGTAATCTCCGCATCCTTGCCGTTTGTGATTAATTATGTTTTGGAGGCTAGTCTCGGCTAGTGCTCATTATGGGTAAGTTTGGGGCTTGAACCTTCGCGGTTGGGTTTCCAACACCTACAATTCAGTAGGCCACGGCCATTGGATGGCCTAATTGTGATACGGCTTCGTGCCGCGGCTTCGACCCTAATTGTGATACGGCTTCGTGCCGTGGCTTCGGCCCTAATTGTGATACGGCTTTGTGTCGTGGCTTCGGCCCTAATTGTGATACGGCTTCGTGCGGTGGCTTCGGCCCTAATTGTGATATGGCTTCGTGCCGTGGCTTCGGCCCTAATTATGATCCCGCTTCGTGCCGTGGCTTCGACCCTAATTGTGATACGGCTTCGTGCCGTGGCTTCGGCCCTAATTGTGATACGGATTCGTGTCGTGGCTTCGGCCCTAATTGATACAGCTTCGGGCTATTTTGGCTTCATGTGATTGTGATATTTGACAGCTTCGGCTGAGTGGCTTTCAGGCCTTTGTGATGAGATAAATTTACCACTAGAAGGGGGGTTGAATAGTGGTAATGCGGAATAACGAAATTTCTTGCGAATAAATGAAAGATAGTGCGGAATTTAAAGACTCAAAGATTTTTAGAGGTTCGGCAACTTGCCTACGTCCTCTCTCCGACTTTCTTTTTCTATTGGCTCAAGAACAACCACAATCTTGACTCATCTTCGATCGGTCCGAGTTCACAACCGTTACAACCGCTTGTCTTCTATCGGTCCAAGCTCAACCTCTCTCTCAATATAAACTTTTGTTTATCTAGTATTCTATAGGAACTAGATAATCCTCACTATACGAATATCGGAGTATAAACCTAACAATGCCGGATCAAAGATCCTAATAACACCGGATTAGTGACTCTTGATTCGTTTCTTTTATGCTCAAGTGTAAGTGATGCAACACTTACAATCAAATGAAAGAATACAAAGTATAATAGATATTACAAAGAAAATCACTCTTGTATCTTTCCTTCTCACAACTTATAATATAGTAATCAGTAGCAATTTGAGCTCAAGAATGCTTGTATGCTTGTATGCTTGTATGCTTGAAGTTGTGTGTTTTTGATACCCAAGTCCCATGGGTATTTATAGGTGAGAGCCATTCTTCAAATGCTGAAAATCGTATTATTAGCGTGCGCTAATAATGTCTTCTAGCGTGCGCTATCGATTTTGACTTGGCTTTTCTGAATGGTCATAGAGACTGTTCCAACGGTAAAATTGTAGGGCTAGCATGCGCTAGTCATGTATTCGTAGCGTGTGTTATCGGCTGGTCAACAGGTCTTCAATCTTGACTTTGAAAGTGTCGGTTTGTCTCCCCAACGTCTCTTTATCCAACGACTAGATTTGAGCTTAGCGTGCGCTATCAAACATGCATAGCGTGCACTAGTATTAATTAATTCCAACTTTTCCAGATTTCACGGATCTTCATTGACTTTTGCCTTCCAATGGTAGAAATTCCAACGGTAAGCTTGTTGACTGATTTTAGCGTGCGCTAATGTTTATATCATAGCGTGCGCTAAATATTTTCTTCAGTAACGTACGTTACCCTGTGTAGCATACGTAAAGTCCTTGACATTTTGAGTCCAGTAGCTACTGGACTACTGACCATGATATCTGGTAGCGTGCGCAAGTAATGAGGAATAACGTGCGCTAAGTCCTTGTTTAGCGTAGGTAAATATTTGTTCATAGCGTGCGCAAGACCGTTTCCATTTTCGTTACAGACCTTTCTGTCCTTTGACTGAATGATGCGATAGCGTGCGTTAATGTTGATTGTATAGCGTGCGCTAACTAGAGTAATTTAGCGTGCGCTAATGTTGAAAGACTTGCGTGCGCTATCCATCAGGTGACTTCACTGGACTGCAGTTGACTGACTAGGCTGATACATACAATCCTCGATAGTGTGCGCTACGCTGGTATAGGTAGCGTGCGCTAACATTGTTTTGCTCCTTCAATATAACAATGATCTGAGATTGATTTAATTAAATGTTTTGAATGAAATTATCATCAAAATCCTTTTTGAGTCAACAATCTCCCCCTTTTTGATGATGTCAAAACATTTAATTTATACCTGCAAAAACATTTTAAATGATTCGAATCAAGATAACTTGTTCGATATATTAGTACGTTTCAGTTCTTGGAGTATTCTCCCCCTTTTTGACATAAACAAAAAGGAACTCCCCCTGAATTGTTGCCTTATTAATAAATATCATTAACCAAAACGAAATCACATAGACAATAATACAGCAAATACCAAATGAAGCGAAATGCAAATATTATTAAAACAAAGTTCAATGCAATACATAAAATTTCAAGATATGAAACATAAAGACCATTCGAATGTTAAGCTTCTACAATCAAACATCAAATTCCTAGATTCTAGGGTGCTGCATCGGAAGAGGAGGATGGGAATGGGAACGACGGATGTGTGTAGCGGATGAAATCGGAGATCAACCCGCGAACTTCCCCGACTTTCGAATGAAGAGACCCGACTTCCGCGCGAAGAGACCGAACATCCTCTCAAATTTCCAGCTAAGAGGTTTCGATGCTCCGCATCCGAGCGCAAAGATCGCTTTCTTCGTCCTCCGTGACGGCGTCTCGCATCGGTTGCTTCCCTTTCGTCTTCGGATGGCGAACAAATTCCCTAGTTTGTATCTCCCTAAGCGTATGGGGTCCTCAGTGCGTCACACGTTCGACCGGTGTTGGCATGTGCATCCCCTTCGGTACTTGATCATCTTCTCGGAGGTACGGAAACAACACCCACCCTCTATTGTATGTTTCAACATAATGCATAGCTTTGAGGGTTAGGTCGCTTATTTCGTGTCCCCGAGACACCGGGACGGGTGCCTCACTCGACAAGTCAACGTGAAAATGTCGGAAAATCACCGTGAGAATAGAGCCAAAAGGAAGTCCAGATTTCCGAGTCCTCGACATGTAATTCTTTGAACGAAATGAATCCACTTTCGCCTTCATCCAGTTTAGCACAATACCGGTAAAGTTCACTCGGTCATCCTTTAACACATGATACACCACATTCTTATCGACGCCTACTAGTTTGTGTTGGGTATTAACTTTTGGCATCAAACACTTGGTTTGGGCAGCCAACAGCAATCGAATCTGAATACCGAAATCATTATTCTCAAAAACTTCATCCGTAACTTCGATGACTGTTTTTGAGCACAAAAATTCTGCAACATCTCTTTCGGACACAAGAGACTCTTCGGCAATAGTTTTTCCAATGCAATCGAATCCATCCTTCGATAAACCAAATAGCTCGTGAAGTATTTCCGAGGAAATCTTCACCACAGTTCCATTCACCAGGCTACCAAGCACTAATCCACCATTACCATCACTCTCACCCAAGTGCAAATTTGCATAAGAATCACGGACACAAGCAGGGTATATGATTTCTTTGCATTCCACAAATCGAGCTATCCATAATGCTTCAAAGAACTCACGAATACTAACCTTAACCCGTTCAAGACTGCTGAAATTAAAGAAATAGCAATCGGTAAGATTCTCCTGCGGGAGGATATCGAAGAACACCTTCGATGCGCTGTAGGAAACAAATCGGGTTGCATCATATTCAGTATCGCTAGGGCGTTTGTAGGTTTTCCCCATGGTTTTTCGTCCCTTGCTAGACATAGTGAAGGAATTGGAAGTTTTGAAGATTCGGATTTGCTGCTAGGGTTTTTCTGGAAGAGGATTTTCTTGCGTTTGCGTGCGTTAGAAAAGGGTGAAAGAGTTACTGGGTCGTACGGACTATATATAGTCAACTGAGTTTTTAGTTAGCGTACGCTAGGAGCATAAAATTAGCGCACGTAAGATAAAACTGGGAAGCTTACTGGACTGTCCAGTAGCTGATATGAAATACGAAAGATTTTAGTTAGCGTACGCAAGACAGATATGGTTGGCGTACGCTATCGAAAGCAGTAATTAGCGCGCGTTAAGGAAGTGAAGCTAGCGCGCGCTAGCGAATGAAGTGAATCAAGGATATTGATATCTTGAGTATAAAGCTTATTTCAAAAATTGTCTATATGCCCCATACCAAGTTGTAAACAAATAGAATTAAATGATTCTTCGGGAATAGGTTTTGTAAAGATATCAGCAAGTTGATCCTTCGTCCCGACAAAAATTAAACAGATATCCTTTTTCTGAACATGATCGCGTAGAAAATGATGTCTAATGTCTATATATTTAGTTCTACTATGCAACACAGGATTTTTACTCAGATTTATTGCACTGGTATTATCACATAGAATAGGGGTATTTTCAAAATATATGCCATAGTCGCGGAGTTGATTTTTAATCCATAACACCTGAGCACAGGCGCTCCCTGCAGCGACATATTCGGCCTCAGCTGTAGACAATGCTACACTGGTTTGCTTTTTACTTCCCCAAGATATTAAGCATGATCCAATAAAATGACAAGTACCACTAGTACTCTTTTTGTCAATTTTACATCCGCCGAAATCGGTGCCACTATATGCAATTAAATTAAAATCTAAGCAAGAGGGATACCATAGACCTAGTCCAATAGTTCCTTTCAAGTAACGAAAAATGCGTTTGCAAGCAGTTAAATGTGATTCCTTGGGATTAGCTTGGAATCGAGCACATAAATATGTAGCAAAAATTATGTCTGGCCTAGATGCAGTCAAATATAACAAAGATCCGATCATACCTCAATATAATTTTTGATCTACGGATTTGCCATTTTCATCTTTTTCGAGCTTTAATGATGAAGACATTGGAGTAGATATCACCTTGCTACTTTCCATTTTAAATTTCTTAAGGAGGTCGTTTGAGTACTTCGTTTGATGGATAAAGATTCCATCTTCGCATTGCTTGATTTGAAGCCCGAGGAAGAATGTTAATTCTCCCATCATACTCATCTCGAACTCTCCTTTCATAAGATTAGAAAAATCTTGGCACAAAGATTCATTAGTAGCTCCAAATACAATGTCATCAACGTAGATTTGGCAAACAAGTATATCATCATTCAATATTTTAACAAACAAGGTATTATCGACTTTGCCTCTTTTATAATCATTTGCAATTAAAAATTGACTTAAACGATCATACCATGCTCGGGGTGCTTGCTTCAACACGTAGAGTGCCTTGTTGAGCTTGTAGACGTGATCCGAAAATTGATGATCTTTAAAGCCGGGAGGTTGCTTGACGTAGACTTCTTCTTGAATGTAACCATTCAAGAATGCACTTTTCACATCCATTTGAAATAGTTTGATCTTTTTATGGGCGGCAAATGCACATAACAAGCGAATGGCTTCGAGTCGAGCCACGGGAGAAAAACTTTCTTCGTAATCAAGACCTTCCTCTTGATTATACCCTTGAGCGACCAAACGAGATTTATTTCAAATTGGATAGCCGTCTTCGTCACTCTTGATTTTATGCACCCATTTAGTTCCGATAATTGTTTTATCTTTAGGAGCGGGAACTAAATTCCATACATTATTGTGCATGAATTGCACAAGCTCCTCCTGCATTGCCATCACCCAACTTTCCTCATCGAGAGCTTCGGATATATTCTTGGGAACTATTTCGGATACAAAAGCACAATGAGCCATAAATTCGGTGGTTCTCCTTCAGGTTTGAACACCGTCTTCAATGTTTCCAATCACGAGATCCTTTGGATGGTCTTTGATGTGCCTCCAATCTTTCGGAAAATCAACGATTGTGTTCGTTTCGATTTCCAAAATTTTCGTCACTTCGGGTGAGGGATCCGGAAAAGTACCTGCATCATCAAAATATTCTACCTTTCTCGGGGGTGAGATCATATCATTGAATTTAACATGTATGGACTCTTCAACTTTATTCGTTCTAATATTATAAACGCGATATGCTTTGTTATTAGTACAATAACCAAGAAATATTCCGGGGTCGGATTTAGCATCGAACTTGCCCAAGTTATCCTTACCATTGTTTAAAATAAATACGTTGCAACCGAAAGTATGAAAATAAGATATGTTGGGCTTTTTGCCCTTCCATAATTCATATGGGGGTTTAAGATGAGTTCTACGAACGTGAACCCGGTTAATCAAATAGCATGCCGTAAAGATTGCTTCGGCCCAAAAATATCGTGGAAGAGAGTATTCATTAAGCATGGTCCTTGACATTTCTTCCAAAGATCGGTTTTTCCTTTCAACAACTCCATTTTGTTGAGGCATTCTAGGGGCTGAAAAATTATGATTAATCCCGTATTTATCACATAGGAGTTCAAACGGAGTGCAATCAAATTCACCTCCGTGATCGGTGCGAATAGAAATTATGGAGAGATTTTTCTCATTTGATACCAAGCGACACCATTTAGAAAACTCGGAAAATGCATCATCCTTATGTGCTAAAAATCTAACCCAAGTAAATCGAGAGAAATCATCAACAATAACCAAAGTGTAAAGTTTGCCATTTAAACTAACATGTCTAGATGGTCCAATTAAATCCATATGCACAAGTTCAAGAACTCGACTAGTGGAAACCTCGAATTTTAGTTTAAAAGTTTCTCGAGTGAGTTTCCCTTTTATGCATGATTCACACAAATGCTTTCTATCAAACTTGAGTTTGGGCAATCCACGAACAAGGTCGTGTCTAGATAAAATAGAAATGATAGGTAGAGAAGTATGCCCCAATTTTCGATGCCATAAATATGCATTATCATCCAGAGTAATAAGACATTTTTCATTGAATGAGCTTTTATCATTAAGGTCAACAATATAGATGTTTCCACATCTCAAACCAATGAAAGCAATTTTATTATTTCTAAATGCCGTGCAATGCGTTTTCCCAAATAGAATTTTAAAACCTTCATCGCAAAGTTGCGAAACGCTAAGAAGATTATGATGCAAACCTTCAACAAACAGTACTTTGTTGATAGAGGGAGAAGGTTCCTTACCGACTTTGCCGATGCCTTTGATTTTTCCCTTTTGATTATCCCCAAAGGTCACATGTCCTTGTTCTTGATATTCGAGGTCTTCAAATAAGTCCTCGGAGCCGCACATGTGCCTTGAGCATCCGCTATCAATGTACCACTTACTTTTCCTTGGTGCTGGTACCTACAAAAATAGAATTTCTCGGTTGTTTCGGTACCCAAGCCCGTTTGGGTCCTCCAAAGTTAACTATGCTTATAGCATTCGGAACAATTGTCCCTTTAGGAACCCATATTTGTTTAACTTTGATAGTTCTCAACTTTGAACGAACATTAGCATTATCAACTCGTTTGGAAGGATCTTTTAAGTTCTCGGTTTTGGTTTTCTTTATTTTGTTAAGGTTGATAAGGGATTGTTCCCGTTTAAAAGGGTCGAAACCAAGACTCTGTTTTAGTACGGGTGATTTTTGAATAGATAGAAGCCTTCCGAATTTCTCGTTTCCGAGAGTAAATTTGTTCAAAATATATTTTAGCTCCTTTTGAGTTTTCGTCAACTCGATTTTCAAAACATTTTCCTTTTCAAGGCATAAGGTATGATCGATCTCAATGGTTTTGCCTTTATTTTGAAGAGAGGAATTTTCGAGTTCTAGAGATTTTATTTTTCTCTTTAAAGATATGTTTAATTAAACCATTTCGTCATACTCCGTGTTCAAGGATTCAAACGCACTTAATAACTCGTCATCATGATGAACTTATTGTGAATCACAAAAATCAAAAGAGTCATAATCGTCATCATTGAGTTTAGAGCTTACCTCGATATTGCTTTCGGAGTCGAGTGCCATGAATGCTAGATTTGCGTCTAGAGATCTTTCAATCTCCTCCTCGTCATCACTCCAAGATGCGATTAAGACCTCCTTCTTTTTGAATCTTTCCATTTGAGGCTTTGAACAGGATCCTCGACATTCTTTGGCATAGTGACCGGCTTGACCACATTTCCGACAATTATTGTCGAACTTCTTTATAGGAGTGTAGCCACTCTTCTTTTGCTCCGTCTTGCCATCCCGACCAAGAAAACTTCGCCTCTTTTGAATTAGGCTTTTATACCTTCTAAATTTCTTGGCGTAGAGAGCAAGTTCCTCGTCGTCTTCATCTTCGGGAACATCTTCCTCAACATCGCTATAAACATTGAATGCGACTACTCTTTCACGAGGCTTTGGTTTGGTGCCTCTTGACTTGAGAACGATCTCATAATTGATGAGTGACCCGATGAGGGCACTAAACTCGAGCTTGTTGAGATCTTTGGACTCCATGATTGCGGTGACCGTAGCATCCCATTCTCATGGCAACGATCGAAGAATTTTCTTGGCTTTGTCGCTGCTCGATATAGGCTTTCAGAAGGATGAAAGACCATTGGTTATAGCCGAAAATCGATCCAACATATTTGTGATCATTTCCTCGTCTTTC
The DNA here is from genome assembly GCA_033398695.1 of Orobanche coerulescens. NCBI lineage: Eukaryota > Viridiplantae > Streptophyta > Magnoliopsida > Lamiales > Orobanchaceae > Orobanche > Orobanche coerulescens. The sequence goes on along the minus strand of CM065807.1, from coordinate 186,692,234 downwards.
ATGGAGAAAAGTTCGTAGTCATGGAGTAGCATGTTGATTTTGGTCTCCTTGACTTGGGTGGTTCCCTCATGAGTGACTTCGAGAATTTCCCAAATTTCCTTTGCGCTTTCATAGGACGATATCCTATTGAGTTCTTCGGGATTAAGAACGCAATGGAGGAGTTTAGTAGCTCGTGAGTTGACGTGTGTGTTCCTCCAATCCTCATCATTGAATTCGTCGAACTTTTTCAAAGATCCATCCTCCTTCTTTGCAAGCTTCGGACCGAGAGCAATGACTTTCCAAATTTCAATATCATAGGCTTGAACGAAGATAGCCATTTTCTTTTTCCATGTCATGAAATTGGAACCGTCGAAGAAGGTAGGACGGTTGAGAGCATTTCCTTCGATTTGTCCAAGAAGTGCCATTTGCGGATCTTTTTCCCTTAGGTGGTTAAACCTTTAAAAAGAGACCCGCTCCGATACCAACTGAAGAGATAATTTACCACTAGAAGGGGGGTTGAATAGTGGTAATGCGGAATAACAAAATTTCTTGCGAATAAATGAAAGATAGTGCGGAATTTAAAGACTCAAAGATTTATAGAGGTTCGGCAACTTGCCTACGTCCTCTCTCCGACTTTCTTTTTCTATTGGCTCAAGAACAACCACAATCTTGACTCGTCTTCGATCGGTCCGAGTTCACAACCGTTACAACCGCTTGTCTTCTATCGGTCCAAGCTCAACCTCTCTCTCAATATAAACTTTTGTTTATCTAGTATTTTATAGGAACTAGATAATCCTCACTATACGAATATGGGAGTATAATCCTAACAATGCCGGATCAAAGATCCTAATAACACCGGATTAATGACTCTTGATTCGTTTCTTTTACGCTCAAGTGTAAGTGATGCAACACTTACAATCAAATGAAAGAATACAAAGTATAATAGATATTACAAAGAAAATCACTCTTGTATCTTTCCTTCTCACAACTTATAATATAGTAATCAGTAGCAATTTGAGCTCAAGAATGTTTGTATGCTTGTATGCTTGTATGCTTGTATGCTTGAAGTTGTGTGTTTTTGATACCCAAGTCCCATGGGTATTTATAGGTGAGAGCCATTCTTCAAAGGCTTAAAATCGTATTATTAGCGTGCGCTAATAAGGTCTTCTAGCGTGCGCTATCGATTCTTACTTGGCTTTCCTGAATGGTCACAGACACTGTTCCAACGGTAAAATTGTAGGGCTAGCATGCGCTAGTCCTGTATTCGTAGCGTGCGTTATCGGCTGGTCAACAGGTCTTCAATCTTGACTTTGAAAGTGTCGGTTTGTCTCCCCAACATCTCTTTATCCAATGGCTAGATTTGAGCTTAGCGTGCGCTAGTATTAATTAATTCCAACTTTTCCAGATTTCATGGATCTTCATTGAATTTTGCCTTCCAACGGTAGAAATTCCAACGGTAAGCTTGTTGACTGATTTTAGCGTGCGCTAATGTTTATATCGTAGCATGCGCTAAATATTTTCTTCAGTAACGTACGTTACCCTGTGTAGCGTACGTAAAGTCCTTGACATTTTGAGTCCAGTAGCTACTGGACTACTGACCATGATATCTGGTAGCGTGCGCAAGTAATGAGGAATAACGTGCGCTAAGTACTTGTTTAGCGTACGTAAATATTTGTTCATAGCGTGCGCAACACCATTTCCATTTTCTTTCCAGACCTTTCTGTCCTCTGACTGAATGATGCAATAGCGTGCGTTAATGTTGATTGTATAGCGTGCGCTAACTAAAGTAATTTAGCGTGCGCTAATGTTGAAAGACTTGCGTGCGCTATCCATCAGGTAACTTCACTGGACTGCAGCTGACTGACTAGGCTGATACATACAATCCTCGATAGCGTGCGCTACACTGGTATAGGTAGTGTGCGCTAACATTGTTTTGCTCCTTCAATATAACAACGATCTGAGATTGATTTAATTAAATGTTTTGAATGAAATTATCATCAAAATCCTTTTTGAGTCAACACTTTGTGATTGTCTTGGTAATTTCATTGGAGCCTTCGGGCATTGTGATTAATTTAGTTCTGGTTTGGTTCATGTCATGTAATTCATTATGGTACTCTATGATTATGATTCGCCGTTGGGCACTTATGTTCTAACCTGTTGAACAGGTATTAATAGTATGCCGTGAGCATAGTGTTTCACGAATGCTCGGTTCTTACCTTGGTTTGTGAGCATCTCGTATTATTATTATCATTATACTGTTTCATTCTGCCTTTGGATGCATATCATGTTATACGTGTATTTGCTGTTCATTATCTGGATGACTGCCCCCGTGGGGGCGGAACAAGTTTTCATGTTTTAGGTGCTTGCGAGGAGAGAGTTGAGACACAGGGGCATGATGATGGCGACGAGGCATTCGAGCGATACTTGTCCGAGTTGTTCATGTTGGTCAGTCAGTTGGAGTGTTCTCCAGTTTGTCAGTCATTGTCATTATGTATTTCCCGAGCAGATGCTCATGGATGTTGTTGTACTTTACTTTTGGCCATGTAGGACCATCGTTGTCGTTGAAATTCCTTATCGGAATATTGTGTCGGATATCATGGTAGGGACTATGATTTTCCCTTGTTGTTTAATTTAATGCATTTTAGTCATGTTCGCCTGGTGGATCTCCGAGTGTGGTGTCCAGGGCACTGTAATAACCCAATGGGATTTGGGGGTGTTACAGAAGATGGTATCAGAGATTTTGGATTGTGAGATACCCTGATATATGAGTTATGTGGCTCTACCGATGCGGTAGTAGTGGGACTGTCAGGTTATGACAATCTGGACAGTCTGGTTTTGTGAGTCGTGAAATTTGTATGACTGCACGAGTCATTCATTCATCGAGTCGTCGTCAGTGAAGACTAGTATCGTGAGACCTTGAAGCTTCGTATGACCTGTGTAAGGACTCGATTCTATTTATGTTCATACATTCATCATGTCATTAATTATTCATGCTTTGTTGAAACCTATATGTGACATTAGTGTTATGATTGATTCATGACTAATTATTTTGGAGCACGTGTGACTTGTGTAAGTGATCGCTTAAATTCGCGTAGTATGGTTTTCAAATCCGATCAATTTTAAAATTTGTAAAACCTCGAAGTATTTCCAAGGTGTCGAACCCAAGGGAATTGATATGTCGAAAATAAAGGAAGTAACTCTACTCAAAATTTTACTGCTATTTAGGAATCCGAAAATTTGATTTGTTTCCAATTATCTAACTTCAAAAATCGACGAAATGACCCGACGACTCGATTTCCGAAAATGCACGGAACGAACACGACGAAATGCTCGCGGACAGCATCAACGACCCGAAATGAAAACATAATGCAATAATTAATCATACGCGACCAAGGAAAAGGTCGAGACAACAAATAGAGATACAGATACCCATAACTTTTAGGAATTTACAAAATGGCCCAAAATGCCCGAAATTCACGATATGTGATCGAATAACCAAACCGAAGTTCCCAACATATCTAACAAAGTTAAACGGACTTACGGAAAACTCGAAACAACAGTTTCAAACGAGATTCACAAGAATCAAACTCAAGTGCAGAAAAGTCGCTAAGTAACACGGAACTCAACAGAACGACACCGAAACGAACTCGGATGTCAAAAAGTTTAGAATTAATCATTCTCGAAATGACGAAACGGTCACAAGTGAGTCGTCAAAAATGGAGTCTCGCCACAAAAAGAAAATTACCAGAAATCGAAATTGTGGATATTACAGTACTAATGTGGAGTCCTTTATAGACGTACCTATAGTACGAGAGTTTCTGGATGTGTTTCCAGAAGATTTGCCAGGAGTCCCACCCGACCGACAAGTGGAGTTTAGTATTGATTTGGTCCCTCAAGCGGCCCCTACATCCAAAGCGCCATATAGAATGGCTCCGAAGGAACTTTAAGAATTGAAGGTCCAAATTCAAGAGCTGCTGGAGCTCGGATTTGTTCGTCCTAGTGTGTCACCATGGGGTGCACCAGTGCTGTTTGTAAGAAAGAAGAATGGGTCACTTCGGATGTGTATAGATTATATAGAGTTGAATCGACTCATAGTGAAGAACAAATACTCACTACCGAGAATCGAAGATCTATTCGATTAGTTTAGAGGATCCGGAACCTTTCCGATGACCGATTTGCGGTCGGGGTACCACCAACTGAAGATTAGGGAGTGTGACATCCCAAAAACGGCTTTCAGGACCCGTTACGAGTATTTTGAGTTTGTAGTGATGCCATTTGGTCTGAGTAATGCACCAGTAGTCTTTATGGATTTGATGAACAGGGTGTTCCAACCTTACTTGGATAAGTTCCTGATCGTCTTTATAGATGACATCTTGGTGTATTCTAAGGACAAGGAACAACACCAAGAGCATTTGAGGATTACATTGGAGACACTTCGCAAGGAGAAGTTGTATGCCAAGTTCAAGAAACGTGAGTTTTGGTTAAACAAAGTTGGATTCCTTAGACATGTGGTGACTTCAGAAGGAATTGAGGTAGATCTCGATAAGGTTGTAGCAGTGAGTAGTTGGGGAGTACCCAAGAATGCGAGCGAAGTTCGCAGCTTTTTGGGCCTCGCTGGCTATTATAGAAGATTTATCGAAGGATTTTAGAAAATTGCCACTCCTAGGACCCAATTAACAAGAAAAGGCGTGAGGTTTGAATGGAGTGACAGGTGTGAGGAGAGTTTTCAAGAGTTGAAAAGGAGACTAACCTCGGCACCAGTATTAACGATTCCTGATCCGATAGAAGACTTTGTTATTTATAGTGATGCCTCAAAGAAGGGGTTGGGTTGTGTTCTGATGCAACATGGTAAAGTAGTAGCCTATGCATCGAGACAGCTTAAACCACGCATGATATGGAGTTGGCTGTTGTAGTACATACGCTGAAGATTTGGCGTCACTATCTCTACGGAGGGAAGTGTGAGATATACATAGACCATAAAAGTTTGAAATATCTTTTCACACAGAAGGATCTTAACATGCGACAAAGACGATGGTTAGAATTGGTGAAGGACTATGATTGTACTATCCATTACCATCCGGGTAAGGCTAATGTGGTAGCTGATGCCTTGAGTCGGAAGACTAGAGGCGAGTTAGCTTGCTTGACCGATCAGGAGAGTTTGATAAAGGAGTTCTCCGAGTTGAGGATTGAGGTAGTTGAGTCTTCAAAGAGTTCGAAAGCAATCATATCATCTTTGGTCTTGCAACCAAACTTGAGGGATAAGATTAAGGAGGCTCAACCACGTGATAATTTCTTGTGCAAGATGAAAGATCGAGCATGAGATGGGAGTATTGAGAAATTTGTCGTTGTCGCAGACGACGTTTTGACTTATGATGGGAGGTTATGTGTTCCTAAGAATCCATCCCTTAGGAAGCAAATCCTAGAAGAATCTCACAATGCACCATACTCCGCTCACCCGGGAGGTACAAAGATGTACCATGACCTGAAGAAGTTCTTTTGGTGGAGACGAATGAAACGGGACATTGGTGTATTTGTGGAGAGATGTATGATATGTCAGCAGGTGAAGGCAGAACACCAACGGCCAGGAGGTTTACTCCAACCATTGGAAATCCCATAATGGAAATCGGAGCATATCACATTGGATTTCGTGGTTGGTCTGCCACGAACCGTGAGGAAGAACGATTCTATCTGGGTGATAGTAGATCGTTTGACGAAGTCATCTCATTTTCTACCTGTGAGGATGACTTACAGTATGGAACAATATGCGAAGATTTATATTCGGGAGATCGTGAGGTTACATGGTGTTCCAGTGTCGATCATCTTGGATAGAGATCCACAATTTACGTCGAAATTTTGGAAAAGTCTACAAAGTGCATTGGGCACTAAATTGAATTTCCGTACTGCATATCATCCGCAGACCGATGGTCAATCTGAATGGACTATCAAGACACTTAAAAATTTGTTGAGGGCGTGTGTTCTTGATACTGGTGAGAATTGGGAAAATATTTTGCCGTTAGTAGAGTTTGCTTATAATAATAGTTACCAAGCGATTATGCAAATGGCCCCATATGAGGCTCTATACGGAAGGAAATGTCGATCACCCCTTTATTGGGGTGAGGTTGGAGAAGGAAAGATTTTGGGTCCAGAATTGATCGGGCAAACTGTAGAGAAGATAGCCGAAATCAAAAGTAGAAGTAAGATTGTCCATGATCGGCAGAAGTCTTATGCTGATAAGTGAAGGAAAGATATCCAATTTGAGATTGGGGAAAAAGTGTTCTTGAAGGTAGCTCCGATGAAAGGAGTGATACGGTTCAGTAAAAAGGGAAAGCTACAGCCTCGTTATATCGGCCCTTTTGAGATTTTGGGTCGTGTTGGTGATCTTGCTTATAGTTTGGCATTGCCGATTGAGTTATCGTGAGTGCACAATGTCTTTCACGTATCCATGCTGAGAAAGTACATACATGATCCTGATCACGTATGCAACTTATAGGAGTTGCATGTAGCCAAGAACCTGACTTATGAAGAGGTACCTACAGCTATTTTGGAGGGTAAGGTACATCAGTTATGAAACAAAGAGGTTAAATTGGTGAAAGTTTAATGGAGTCATCATGGACCAAATGAGGCAACTTGGGAACGTGAAGAGAAGATCCGTTCTAAGTATCCAACATTCATTCTTCAAGGTACGTAACTTAATTTTCGAGGACGAAAATTTGTTAAAGGGGAGTAGGTTGTAACGCCCCGATTTCGCATATACATTTATTGTGAATTACAGAAAACATGTTCAATTTTATTAAATTAATGCCCGAATAATTTACGTTTAATTCATTTTATTTCATAACACGCAAATTCATTTATGTCATTATAATTCATGTCCAGCCATGTGATTCATATCGTGTCATTTCTTGTTTTATTTCATCATGTTTCATGTCGTCATTTCTAGGCCCGAGTCAAATTTTAAGCGATATTAATCCTTACCCATAAAATTTCACAAGTCCATTTTAATTAATTTTACATCCATTCACTTTGGGCCGGCCTAAGCCAAACCTATTATAATATTCAGCCCAAATCCAATAATTAATTAAGAGCCCAATCATCATTATAACATCCAGCCCATATTAGGTTTCTGCACCTTCATTAACCTCCTTAATGGAGGTAGTGGGCATAATGGGGGAGTTTTACATCATGGGGGAGTTTTACATCATGGGGTGGTGGTTATAATCTTCTAGTATATAAAAAACCACAAACAACACAACATCTCCGTTTCTACAGCAAAATTTTATACACCAGAAATCTCATTTGTTACAGCAGAAATCACCTCCAAATTACATAGAAAATTCTAACACCACCAGAACATAATCCTCAGGTAATCCTTCCCTCTGAATAATTCTTTCGATTACACAACAAGCACACACTCTTCAAGTTTCGGGCATCTTCCAACTACAAAAAATTTCCCAACGAAACACACACACATATCAGGAGAATTCAGTAAAACTAGAATCTGAAACCAGAATTCAAATCAAAACCCAAACCATTTTGTTGAATCAAATTCAGAGCTGAAGAAACAAACCTTTTGATTTCGGCCGAAACCGGAAATCCCCCGCCACGGTCACCTTTTCCGTTGATTCTGGCCGCTGCAACCTTTCCGCTGTTGTCAGCCCGAACCCGCGGCCATGAGCGATGCCTGCACCGCCGCCCTCCATTCCATCCACAGCCTAGCCACCCATGCTACCTAAGTGCCGCACCTACTGATCTCTATCGGACCACCCAATTCTACTGACTGGATTGAGTTGCATCGCCGGTCGTACTCTTTAAGGTCGAGCAAAATTGGGCAGAATTTTCCCTAATATTGGCGGCTCATGAATTAATGGAGGAAAAAGGGATCAGGGATGAGTTACAGTAAGGAGAGAGAGTGAGAATTAGGAATGGGTGTTTTTTTTAACAAACGAACCCAAATTCTGCCTTTGGGCCAATTAGAGCACAAACACAACCCAAAATTCCAACTCTAATCAAACTAGTCCATGAATCCAGCCTATTTATTTATAGCCCGATTTACTCTTACTGTAATTCAGCTTTATCTATCTAAGCCATTAAATACGTAGATTTCTCAAATAATATTAATATTCGATTCAAGTTATGTCTTGTATATTATTTTCAATTATAGTATTATATTAATAATAAACTATTATTATCGGTAGATAATAACAAGAATTTACTGGCCTAGAATTGTCGAGTCAAGCATTTCATCACATTCAAGTTCAAGAATTGCATTTTATCCAGGTGTGGGGATTTATTACACTTTTGTTTATTTTAATTGCTTTATATATTGTCTTGTATGTGCACGTGAAATCAGTCAGAAGCACTTAAATGTGCAAATCAGTCAAAAGCACTTAATTGTGCATAAAGCCTTCGGGCTAGCCGACGGGCTTCAGAATTTATCAGTCATATTGTTTATACTTGCTAATATATTTAGTAATTAACTTAGACATATTGCGTACTCTCCACACTGAGCGAGTTGGAAGCTCACTCCACTATTTAACCCCTTTCAGGTTGAGGAGCTCGATGTGGCATGCGATTGAGAGTGATATGATCAAGGCTATGATTAGATATTTATTTATTTAATGTTATTTCTCTCAAACTATGTTTTATGAACAAGTGTTCGATTTGTTTTAATTTCACGTTGAAGTATATTTTTATTTAATTGTGACTTGATAATATTACTTGCAAATATTAAATTTGTCTTTTGAAAATGTATTTCCACTGCAAAAGTTTTTATTTATTCTTCTTAAAATTTGAAGAATCATATTTTAGATAAATGGTCGCTACATGGGGACCATGTTCTCAAAATGATTTCTATGATTGGGATATTGGAAGCTTTCAATTGTTAGATCATGATTCTCTTCAAACTGGCCTTATTCTGCAATCTTTTCCTGACTCTTTTTCCCGATTTGTCATGAAACCTCAATGAGATTGCATATAATATGGCTGGGCTCATGAACAAGTTTTCGACCGTCCAGTCTCAGATGAAGACAAATGGAAATGAGTCGCTATTGTAATTTATTCTGGGCCTTGGAGTTTGAAATATAAGTAGAACAGAACAAAAAATACTTAAGGCCCAGAGGCAAGATTGATAATCATAAGGGAAAGACCCAAATGATTTAAACGAATTCGGGGGTCAAGAAGACATACACGTGTCTTAACTTTGCTGAGCTGGGCAAATACATAAGGCATTGTCCAAAGCTTGATTATGTCAATTCGGTGACTGTATATCCACGTCATAGATTATTGATTCTGGTGCTAGTTCTCATATTTGTAAAAAGAGTTAGAATCTGAAAAGAAGTAGAAAGTGGGGATGGACAAGTGATGGTAACAATCAAAAGCAAACTTAGTGTCGAGGCTACTTATATTGACTTATGGGTCCATTAATATTGCATCTCTATATTACTTGTGAATCTTGCCTTGAAGGCAATATAAATCACCCTTCAAAGGGACTTTCGCAAGAGCCATGGAAATTCTTGTATTATTACACGCCGACATGTGTGGTGTTTTAGAAGCGGCATGAGATGGAATTCAATACTTCCTTACATTTATTAATGACCATACTAGGTACATGTCTTTGTAAGTAATGAAGCATGAATCCAAAGCCTTTAAAAAAACCAAAGAACTTAAGTTCCTACTTGAAAATCAAACAGATCATCAAATCAAGGCACTTTAGTCGGACTGCTGCAGATATATGAGTACTGAGTTTGATGAGTTCTTAAAGAAACAAGGGATAGTATCATATTTTACACCTATAGTAACCCCACAACTAAATGTTGTATTAGAAAGAAGGAACCAAACATTGTTTGACGTGGTTCACTCCATTCTTAATTACACAGAAGTATCCATTTACCTGCTGGAATACGCGCTCCTTACTGCTGCTCACATCTTGAATAGATGTACTTCCAAATCCATTCCCAAGATTACATATGAGATGTGGAGAGGTAAGAAACCAAGTCTTAATCATATTAGAATTTGGGGGATATCCCGCCTATGTCAAGAAGACTAAGGCGGAGAAGTTGGAAGCTAGGTCTATGAAGGGACGTTTCATGGGATACACAGGGGATTCAATGGGTTATCGATGAGTGCATTTAGGAAGGGGGCGCAGGTAGAAATATTTATTTGGAAGACCAAAAAGAAAATCATGAGGAGACACTTGAATAATGGATTAGAATCAATCACTCTGAAACACAACAACCACCTCGTAGGTCTAGTAGGGTTTCTCAATTACCTGAGGTATTGCTATCTACATCAATATGAGTTGGGTCTCCACGAGATGTCAGAAAGTAGCCAAGAGAATGATCCCTAAACATATAATCAAGCGATGGTAGATGTGGAATCTATGAAGTGACATGATGCTATGGAAGTTGAGGCTGACTCAATGTATACTAATCTGGTGTGGACTTTAGTAGATCATCCTAAGGGCGTAGTGCTTATTGGGAACAAATGAATCCACAAGAGAAAGATTGATGAAGATTTCAAGGTTGACACCTATAAATTCAGGCTTTTGGTAAGGGTTATACAAAAAAATAGGAAATCCATTACCAAGAGACCTTTTTGCGTAGCTATGATTAAGTATATTCTCATGATGCTTGCCATAGAGGCCCATTTGGATTATGAGATATGATAAATGTATGTGAAGATGGCGTTCCTAAATGGATCCCTCAAGGAGGAAATCTATGTGGAACAGCCTAAGGGCTTCGTGTCGATCGGATATTCATAAGGTGTGCAAGATTCATCATGCCATATCTGGGCTTAGAATCTTCATTTTGAGAAGGCAGTCAAAGATTTTGATTTCGTCAAGAACAAAGAGGATCCATCTGCTTCCAAGAGGGTTAGTAGGAGCAAGATTGCATTCTTAGTACTATATGTAGATGACATTCTACTTATAGGAAATGATGTATGAATGCTCAGTTCTACAAAATCTTGGCTTCAAGTACGTTCTACAAAAGCTTGGCATCAAGTAAGTTTTACATGAAATAGTTGGAACAAGATACCATATTATAGGAGTTCGACTCTATCAAGATAGAGCAAAAAGAATGATAGATGTTTCTGAAGCCTTATATATAAAAAAAAATCTTAAAGTAGTTTAGGATAGAAGATATATGAGAAATGTGTAAGGTAATATATGCTTCGGCAGTTGTAACACCCCCAAAACCGACCGGGAATATTACAGCGTCGTGGGCCCCATATTGGAACCCACAAGGCTGAAATTATTTTCGCAAATGTTTAAAAATGACAAAAGGCCGATGACGGTAATGTTTTAAATACTCAAATATTTGCAAAACGTTGTTCCCAATTACCGTCAGAAATACCGTTTGAAAACACAAGGCAAAGGCGCCAAAAGGGTGTTTAGAAAATATATACGAGTTGAAAAAATACTGAGAACCATTATAAATTTACATACGCATCGGATAGAGACACAATTAAATACATTTGCAGTGGAATTATAAAAACCAGAATGAATACTCGAATCCCAATAACCACGCTGTAGCCAGTATCACCGGAAAGCTCATCCCTTCACGACCGCTACTAGCTCGATTTTCGAGTACCTAAAAGATAAAGCCCACGGCGGGGTCAGCCATAATACTCAACAATGATAACGATCACATCATCAAATACAATTACATATCAATGTAATTACAAGGTGAGAATAATTCCAGTGTAACTTTACCGACATAACCTTACCAACCCATCACAATTCATATCAAATCAATCCTTACCATAATCCACATCTCACGTCCTTAAGTGACGAATGAATTCAAAAGTAACTATCTGTACTGTATCCGAAACGATACCAAGATTCTCAAACATAAACATATCTCCAATATGGAATAATCTGGCCAAGTCCCTATCTGTCCGCTGGATCGCACAATCGGATCCCAATCCCGATAAAACCGATATCACACGGCACATTTGTAAACCAACTGTCCCGAGACAATGGCAAGTCCCGGATATCAATACAAAGCATGAATGCTCACACAATCAATAATGATAAACAATCAATGCATCAAAACGGGAATATCAATGACATGATAATTCCACACAAGATCGACAAGGATCAACCACGAACGAGAATACCATGATGTGGTAACTCCAACAAGATCAATGAAGGATCAACAACCAGGAATACCAACAAGATGGTAACTCCAACAAGATCAATAAAGAGACAATAACCGACAATACTGATGACACGGTAAACTCTAATAAATAAAGGAACAATAGCCGAGAATACCGGCATCACGGTAAACTCCAACAGGAATCAATCAAGGACCAACAACCGAGAGTACCAACGGTAAGGCAACTCCCAACAAAATCAATAAGAATCAATAACGAACGAGATTACCAATGATAGGGGAAACTCTAAACGAGATTAATAAAGGGTCGATGACAAACGAGTTGACCATCGGTATGGTAACTCCACACGAGGTCAGTAAAGGGTCAACGGGGACAGATATATGAGAGGATAAAATCTTTAACCATATACAAATCATATAAACGGTATTTCAAGATAACCCGACTATCGAACAGATCCGATTATACATGGATTGTGAACGACCAATCAACAAGACTCAAGATGGACGTCACGATATGCCCGATCCGTACATGTGTCCGTGTACTAGCTAACCACGGGTATTGATCAAATATACGTCTGGTCTCGTACCTAATCAGCCTCATGAAGTACGTCTCGTGTGCATGGTTCAATATGAGGTCAAAACCAACATATGCTACACGTACCCGCCCCGAAAATCCTACACATGAATGATCAGAACTTTTCTGACTCCAGATATGCCACGATGCAACATGACAACAAATCTCGAAGAAACGCATATCCAACAAGGATCAGAAGACTTTCCCAGAGGGCAACAATAACTCGATCATGAAAGACTGACATGACCACAATGTCGTATTTCCATCAGACAACAATTTGTTGGAACATTTTGTTCCATACATAAATTAAAAGTATTTTGATGATTAATGTTGATAAGCAAAACAAATCAACGAAGAGACGAAGCAAGCATCGAAGGAAATGAAGCTGGAAAATAGTGTTCTGCACAAGCCTAACGTGCGTAACTCAGCATGATTAACGTACGTAAATGAAGCAGCCTTACGTACGTAATGAAAGTAATATAACGTACGTAATGTAGTTCAAACCAAGTGAACGTTGGAGGAGTCAAAGTCAGAAAAGCATGCAACGGATATATCAATTGAAATAAATAATACCAAAATATAAAATATGCATGATGCAATTTATGAATAATTGCATAAAGGAAAAAAACTCCCCCTGAGAATATCTCCCCTTAAAAAAAATACTCCCCCTGAGTAAAATACAAAAATCAATTTTTGGGGATCCAACCTATAGTTGGTTTTTGTTTCGAGACATAAACAATATTTGAAATATTTGTTCCTTTAGGAACCCAAATTTTCTTAATTTTTATCGTCTGACGAGGGCTTTTGCAATTTGAAACGTGATGCCCGATTTTCAAACACTTTTCGCAATGGGGTATTTTAAAATTAACGGATTCGTTTTTCGAACGTGGTTTGAATCCTAACCCCTCTTTATTTAAAGTATATTTTTGAACACATAACATTTGTTCAAATTTATCGTTGCCGCACGATAATTTTCTTGTCAAAGATTTTAGTTCATCTTGAACTTTTAAAAGGTCATTCTTCAAAATATTCTCATTTTCAATGCATTTCGAATAATCGATTTCGACAAATTTTCCCTTCTCGATAATTTTGAAATTTTCAATTTTCAAAGATTTAATTTTAGACTTAAGGGATTTAATTTCGGATAAAGCATTTTGGAAATCCGTATGTAATAACTCAAATGCATCAAATAACTCGTCACAAGAGGATGTACTTACTTGGCTTTCGACGTCGCTGTCGTTGAACGAACTCCGGGCCATAAGAGCGAGATTATTTTGATTGATGAAATCATCGTCTTCGTCTTCATCGCTCCATGTTGCCACGAGGACCTCCTTCTTGGGTTTGACACGGCAATATTTATCGAAGTAGCCTGGTTTTCCACATAGTCGACAAGAGTTGTCGAATTTCTTCATTTCGCTCGAGATATCCTTCTTCCTCCGGTTTAATAAATTTTGGAATTTATTAATATTCTTGGCATAATATGCCGCTTCTTCGTCGCTTTCCTCCACCGAGATTTCTTTTTTCTTTTTCGACATCTTAGCCTTCATGGCTAACGATCGTTCCTTCGGCTTTGGCTTGACACTTCGTGATTATAACACGATCTCATAATTAATTAGCGAACCAACGAGGGCGCTAAAATCGAGTGTATTGAGATCTTTAGATTGCATAATTACGGTCACGGTCCCGTCCCATTCGCTAGGTAGTGATCTTAAAATTTTCTTGACTTTTCCACTACTAGATAATGGTTTTCCGAATGACGCAAGTCCATTTGTGATGACCGAGAATCGGTCGAGCATATTGGTGATGGACTCGTCACCTTTCATCATGAATAACTCGTAGTCATGGAGAAGCATGTTGATTTTTGTCTCCTTGACTTGAGTCGTCCCTTCATGTGTGATTTCTAGAATTTTCCATATTTCTTTCGCACTCTCACACGATGAGATTCGATTGACCTCTTCCAGATTTAAGGCACAAAATAAGAGTTGAGTAGCCTTACAATTTAGATGGTCATTTTTCCAATTGGCATCGTCATATTCTTCGAAAGATTTGAGCATACCGTCGGATTTGATAGGAACTTTTGGGCTAAGGCAAATGATCTTCCAAATCTCTATATCATAGGCACGAATAAAGATCGACATCTTTTTCTTCCATGTCAAATAATTTGAGCCATCAAAGAATGGTGGTCGGTTGAGAGCAAGGCCTTCGACAGGAGCAAATTGAAACACCATTGGATCTTTTTCTCCTCGGATGTTAAGCCGCGTATTGGAGTACCGCTCCTATACCAATTGTTGGGTACGGGGTCGGATATTGCGCCGTGTTGCGGAAGCGTAAATAAAATTGCGGAAATTAAATGACGCAAGGATTTATAGCGGTTCGGCTATAAACGAGCCTACGTCCTCTCTCGGTATCTTTTTCAATAGGCTAAAGAAAAAACCTCTTCTCCTCTCTTCTATCGGTCGAGGTATAACCGTTACAATCACGTATTCTATTGGTCCGTGATAAACCACTCGTACTTGTCTTTGTGTCGGTCCAAGTTAAACCGTTTTCCTTTTCGTAGGACAAGGAATCAACCTCTCTAGCTTTCTATGGGTACTAGATAAACCTCACGAAGATAGCGATTGTTATTCTAACAATGACGGATACTTGATCCTAATAACACCGAATCCAATCGTATCTTTTCTTTTACCACTCGTGTATGATTTTGTGTATAACACTCAATTGTAAGCTCAATATTACAACAACAATACAATGAATATCAATCTTAGATGAATGTGTAGTATGCTTGAAGTTGTTGTACTTGATCAATACCATAAGCATGGTATTTATAAGCTTCATCCTCAAACTAGCCGTTAGGTGCCAGACTGCTCATTACGTACGATATCAGCTCCTTATTACGTACGTAATCTTTGTTACGTACGTTAACCATGAATAGTTACGTACGTTAGCCTCTTCACAAAACAGTCCAGGGAGTTTCGTCATTTTGGGTTACGTACGTTAGTATATACCCGGTTACGTACGTTAGATATACGTCATTGTTAGAATAACAATCGCTATCTTCGTGAGGTTTATCTAGTACCCATAGAAAGCTAGAGAGGTTGATTCCTTGTCCTACGAAAAGGAAAACGGTTTAACTTGGACCGACACAAAGACAAGTACGAGTGGTTTATCACGGACCAATAGAAGACGTGATTGTAACGGTTATACCTCGACCGATAGAAGAGAGGAGAAGAGGTTTTTTCTTTAGCCTATTGAAAAAGATACCGAGAGAGGACGTGGGCTCTTTTATAGACGAACCTCTATAAATCCTTGCGTCATTTAATTTCCGCAATTTTATTTACGCTTCCGCAACACGGCGCAATATCCGACCCCGTACCCAACACAGTTCACAGCATGGTCGACAATGCATATAATATTAATACATAAACCCCAAGGTAGTAACCAAGGGTCACAGAAGCATCTCACAGGAATACTCCGGAACGTATGTGTCATTTAAATCTTATCCCCTAACACAGTTCATGCAATCGCAAGATACCCCAAGGTCGCAACAAAGGGTCACGAAAGTATCCACACATGAATACCCCGGAACATAGGTGCCATTTAGGTCTTATCCCCTAACACATCGGCCCAACTGACTACAGCTCAAAGAAAGAGCACATCACAAAACGTAATGAACAATGATGCACACTCACCACATGAAGTATCAACACACACATGCAATGATGCGACAGGATGATTATCATAATCTAGCAATATTAATTTACCTCAAGCTGGAGACGCTAACCTTTCCACAACCAACATCTCTGATCGAATACACAGTTATCCGAATAATCCAAATTGAAGTGTAGTCCATAACTAATAGCAAACACCACCTCGAGTTCAATATCGGCATGATAACTAACCTTGATATCTAATCTCTCACACAATAGACCAAATATAATTCACGTCTCTGTTTTCATTAGACATCTTTAAAATCATATAGATTATGATTTATCTTAGTCCAAGCCTAATATACATACCATCATCTCGACAATTCATATATTCTATGATACCATTGCTATATGAATCATAAATGAAATGAAAACGAAATCATTCATTAAATATTATGAACTGAGCAAGCATAACTTGCCTCGATATCGGAAGTTGTGACCAATCCCGTCGTCTTCATATACAAGCTCTCCGCAGCCCCGACCAAGGCGATTCATGCGTCCTCCAAT
This sequence comes from Orobanche coerulescens, assembly GCA_033398695.1. Classification (NCBI taxonomy): domain Eukaryota; kingdom Viridiplantae; phylum Streptophyta; class Magnoliopsida; order Lamiales; family Orobanchaceae; genus Orobanche; species Orobanche coerulescens. The sequence continues at coordinate 186,675,354 of CM065807.1, read as the reverse complement.
TCCAGTCGCAGCACAACGGTCAATCATCAACGATCACTTAACGCGACCTAGCGCAATGATCAATTAACAATACGTTCGATAACAATCAATACAACCGATATAACCAACTAATCAAACTCAACGGTTCAACGACATTTCGATCATATGAAACCAAACCATATCAACTCTTAACAATACGAACACAAGCCGAATTTCAATAATCAATAATTCTAACAATGTCTTCAACATTCTTGGTTCCGACTTCAATCTTAATTACGGATTAACATGGCTCATCTTTGTAAATTCATTGGAATAAAATTACCGATTATCATCACGAATAATCATAGGCCAAAATTAACCGTAATCCTTCCCAATTCCATAAAATCACGACATATATAATTCAAGTGTTCTTCAAGGATATGAATCAATCCATAATCATGTTTGTAGCCAACAAAACGACGTGATTCGATGGGTTCTATCATCTAAAACATCATTTAATTCATAATCCAAGGTATATATCATCATGTTCTTTAACATACGATTCATACAACCTCATGAATCACAACAACAATACCGTAACCATCATCATACGAGGAAGACATCAACTACATCAAAATTCGAAGTAGAAGAGAGGGATTATCCAACATACCTCTTGAAGATGAATAATACCATCAAACACTTGAAGAATCATCAATATCTCTTCTTCTCAAGCTCCAAATCCAAGTCCTTAAGCTCACAATCCACTTGGAAGGACCAAGAATCCATCTCTGGGTGTTTAAGGTCGAAAAAATGAAATGAAACTCTGAAGATAAATGAAATGGCGGGCGTCCACTTTTATAAACTTCTAGCTCGTTACGTACGTAATAGGCCAAGGTTAACGTACGTAACCATCCTTTACGTACGCTATCTGACTTTGGTAGCGTACGTAACGACAGTCCAGAGGCTCCTAACTTATTTCGTTCACATCTTTACATACGTAACACATTCTCCATAACGCACCTAATACGTACGTTGACTTGCTATAGTAACACACCTTCTTAACGTACGTAATGATATGTCCTTAACGTACGTAAGGCTCGAAGTTGACTCGCTCGTGCCGAAAGATGCCGACATCGGGCCCACCTGCCGACCACAGCTCGATCCTGTCTGATTCCCTTCTTAACGTACGTGATGTACCAAACTTAATGTACGTTAAGCTTGCTTAGTTACGTACGTAAGCTTCATCCCTTAACGTATGTAATGGCTTTCATACTTAGCCATTTTGCTCCTGTCTGTCGTCTCAATATACTGAATACGTACACGCGACATAATGAATACATATGCTCGTTCCGATAACATTCTCATACGATACTTCTGATGCACGATATCCTTAAACACAACTGTCGACCAAGTATGGCAATTGTACAAATACTCATACAGTATATCCGACATCGAAAAAACACATCAAGCATGTAATATCCTAGAATTAAAATAACCTCGATAGACATACTGGCACGACTGTCACAGTTCCCAAAATTATCCACCTATACTGTGTCGGTCCCACTCTGTACATTACAACTCAGATAAAATAATGCGAAAAACTATAGCAAAATTCTAGGATATTACAACAGTGGGCCTCATGTACACTATGATTTATACAAGACCAGGCATTGCATATTTTCAGCATAGTTAGTCGGTTTCAATTAAGACCAACTCAAGAACACTGTACTGTGTAAAGAACATTCTTAAGTACGTTAAAAGGACTGAAGATGTAGTTCTTATATATAGAGGTAGATGACTAAAAGTGAAAGGTCACACAAACTCATATTTTTAGGGTGGCATGGACGAACATATGTCAGCTTCAAGATATATCTTTACTCCAGGTAGTGGAGCAGTATCTTAGAATAGTTCTAAGAAAAGAGCAAATGCAGATTCCATCTGCCAATCCGAGAATTAGGCGGTCTCGAAGGCTGTAAAGAAATAATTTAGGATCAATATGTTTCTTGAAGAACTTAAGGCGGTCCTAGACATAGATCTGCCTATGCCGCTATTCTACGATGACAGAGCTGTTGGGCAGGCTAATGATTCTGGGTCTCACCACAGTACTAAACATATTGGGAGGAAGTACCACCTCGTGAGGAGGATAGTTAGAAAATAATATATTACACTGCAGAGAGTAGACTCAATAAACAACATTGCTAACCCTTTGACCAAGCCACTATCTCAGATGGTCTTAGAGCGACATCTAGAGAAGATGAGTATTATATACCATAGTTTATGGCATTGGGTGCAAGCGGGAGATTATTGCATTGGGAATACGCACTCGAAAATGAGAGTTTGAGAGCATTGTATTATAATTAACATCTGATTATTTATGAAAAGACATTTGTTATTTCTATATTATTGTATGTTATTGGCTTCATTATTTGGCATGTAGAGATATAGTCTTTGCATTTGAAAGCAAACACTCCACTTCTCAATTGTATTGTAATTAACATCTGATTGTTTATGAGAAGGAATTTGTTATTTCTTTATTGTTGTATATCATTGGTTTCATTATTTGGTATGTAGAGATATGGTCTTTGCATTTGAAAGCAGACACTCCACTCCTCATGGATAAGGATATTGCCAGTGAAAGTGTTTAAGGCTCAGATGCTTAACTAGTTCGCAAGTTAATAAGACTTCATGAGATATTAAGTTTAGTCAAGGCTTGTATAATGTATGTTTTGACATATAGAGTTCCTGGATTCACTCCAAGTGTCACCTATCTACTAATATTCACACATCATATCTTGAATCACCTCGAGTTGTTAGCTTAAAAAATGGAGCACAATGAAGAACTCCAAGAACCACTCTCCTCTCACTCTCGACTGTATATGTGTAAGTACATTGGATGATTTTATGTTTTTGATCGAATATACATATATCTCTCTTTCTCTATGTATACATTTACCGGCATAAAAAAATCAATCCACCTAAAGAAAGAGCATCCTGGTCCAACTAGGAAAATGTGTCAATCGATTGCCCGTCCAAATACCATCCTGCACATGGACCCCCCGGACTGTCCCAGACTGGATTCATTTGGGCCGCGCGATACGCTCAGCCCAGTCAGTATTTCCACATGACCTCTTTCATCCCATTTATGTTCTAAAGTCTGTTTTATTCTTTTACACCTCTGTACTCCAAGTCCAATTGATTCAATATATTATTTTGTGTGTGACCCTGTTGACTCAGTCATGATTGGATGTGAATATAATTTCTAGTTAGACTCAAGAGACTAAAAACTATTTTCAGTTAAATATTTCAGTCACTAATTAACAATATAACGGGTGATCGATTTCAGCTCTTCATGTTGTTCTTGATTGTGAATGAATCTAGAATTTAGAGGTTATCATACGCCTAACCTCTGCTAGGTGAAACCAAGCTTAAATGATTTGGGCAAGGAAAATGCATATATAACAAGAGATGAAAGAAATGGTCGTCAATGCAAGTCTATAAACTCCTAGATCCAGTACCAAGTTAAAAAAAATGGGGGGAAGAGATCGAAGTCTTTTTTGATCCAAAAAATAAAATTGTGAAAATTGCAATACCTGTACTTGTTATACAGCCTGGGTCCATCTCAGAATTACCAAAAGGCAGGTCGGATCACCGATTTCATGGTTTCAGTATTAGTGAGTGGTTCCTTCATCACCATAATGTTGGAATTTTGACCCTCAAATTCTCTCGTCATAAACTGCTCTTGTGGAAATAGAGGGATAATAACAACACACGGATTTTAACGTAGAAAAATCTCAGACCGGAGAAAAACCACCAGGATCAAAGAGGAAAAAACAGTATGTATAAAATTATTACAACTACACAATATTTCTCCTTACCCTACAACACCCCCAAAGCTTTTTCCACTAACCTACTTTCTAGCTCAAACCTCTCCCCGTACAAGTAATACTTTTAATAGAATTTGTTCTGATGTGAGGCTCAGCCCCAGCTACAATTACAGATCACATTAACTATACTATTAATTTCTAAATCAAGAGGACTTTATCTAGAGCCAAAAGTTGCTAGACAAGCTATTGACTGGTGCAATTAAAATCAAAGTCTTGGTCCTTCTTTTATAACCAAGGAAATGACTCTTTTTCCCTTCTACATCCAATGTGGGACAAACACCCCAAATCTCAACAATCTCCACTTTGTGACTTTATTTCCCACAGCATTCCACATTGACGAAGATTCACATAGCTTTCACTATCACTGCAATGCAGTCATGCTCCACCATAAAAGCACACACTCAAAATCAAACCATTCCAAGCATTTCAATTCAGCACATGTCGAAATAACCTTGCTGAACATTATGGTGCAACTCCCAACTTTTGGCTCTCATGGAAGTTAATTAGTCATCGACATAAATTCCACAATACACCTTGCATCAATATCAACTAATGTCCATGCGTAAAAGTGGTACCACTAACATTAAATATTCTTTATCATGGCAACTTCGGGACAGCAACATGCCATATGGATATGCATGTCCTTCTTTCAAAGGACGTCAGAATCGAAGATAATGTTAGCTATATTATGAGCATCTCCACCTGCTGACAAATATCAGTTTGTCGAACCTGCTCCTACTTTACAATTTCTCTTGATGTGGCCAGGTTGTCCACATCCCCAACAGACTATTATTGTGGGGTTCTTCTTCTTCTTCTTCTTCTTCCAATCACGAGATACTATTGTAAAAATTTTATCTGGATTGTTACTCCCACCAAGTCTCGTCCCTTCAGAAAGAAGCTTTCAAGTAACCTCTAAGAATATTATTTTCTCCTTGCCATGAACTAATATCAATTTCATGTGCTCATATAATCATGGAAGAGACCAGATAAGTCTCAGGATGATCCTCATCATCAATCACAACTGTATTAGATTAAAGATCAAACAATGCCATTGAAAATGCTTAAATGGTATGAAATAGTAGTACCTTCATTAATTAGCAATGTATGAAGCTCCTCTTTCAGATATACCTGATTTGAGACGTACTTTATCTGATACAACTCCTCGAGTTTTTCCCAGAGTCCATTTGACATAGAGGCTCCATGCACGTTTGTAAGAACATTTTTGGCCACGTGTAGACGAATCGCAGTAGTTGCTCTCAAATACAGATCTTCCAATCATCATTACTCATTTACGTTCTATTAGCAATTTCACCGGCTATGTTAGCATCACCGCTACTTACAGAGATAACACTGCCCTTCAAAGCCTTGTGTAACCAGACTGAATCAAAACATCCTTGACCTGTATTTTTCATAAGCCAAAGTTGATTTTCCCGTCAAATTTCTCTATATCAAATCTGACTGCATTTGAAACTCTGCTTCCTGACATGCTTTTGTGATACTTTGGTGAATTGTGTAGTAGACTTGAATAGAGAATTTCAATAATAGACAGAACTTCAAGATTGCTAGAAAAATTAGTGAGGTCACAATGATCCCACTTAAAAATCAATTTTCCTAGACAGAACCTCCTTAGACTGTATGTATCCAGGCTACACCATACCAAAGCTCCACCCCAGCAAATGCTTCACTTAACTAGAACCTTGTCTATGATATCACTTGTTGGGAATTTGGCCCTCTAAATTCTCTCGCCATAAACTGCTCTTGTGGAAATAGAAAGCAAAATAGAGAAATAATAACACACAATAATTTTAACGTGGAAAACTCCCATATCAAAGAAAAACCACGAGGACCAAATATAAAAATATATTACGTAGAAAATTAATACAACTACATAAACCTTTTTCCACTAGCCTACTTTCTAGCTCACATCTCTCCTCGTACACAAAATACTTTTAATATAATCTTTCTGATGTGGAGACTCAGCCCAAGCTCCAACCACAGAGCATACTAAGGGTGCGCTTGGTTCAAAGAGGGTAATGGGAATAGCAAAGGTAAAGGGAATACAATGGAATATAAAGGAATGGAATGAAGATTATCATTATCTTTGATAGCGCTTGGTTTAAGAAAAACACATTAACCTCCAAAATGGTGGTGGTGGTGGTCTTGGTGGTGGTGGTCTTGGTGGTGGTGGCGGGTGCATTCTTTGGTGGTGGTGGCGGTTCTTCTTTGGTGGTGGTGGTGGTGGTGATGGTGGTGGTGGTGGTGGTGGTGGTGGTGGTGGTGGCGGTGGTGGGTGGTGGTGGTGGTGGTAGGTAATCATTACCTTTCATCGATTCTTGAGTAATGTCTCATTACCCACTACTAAGCAATCATTGCATTCCTTGCTCCTAACCAGGCATGTTTATTCATTGCCTTTCCCATTACCTACCTCCTGATACCCCCAACCAAGCACCCCCTAAGTATATATTTAATTTCTAAAACAAGACAGAAAATTATCTAGAGCTAAAATTTACTAGACAAGCTATTGATCGGTGCACTGAAAACCAAACTCTTGACCCTTCTTCTATAACTAAGGAATTGACTCTTTTTCCTTTCTACACTTAATGGAGGATAAATGCCCCAAATCTCAACACATAAATGCACCACTATGATTCTCTGTCAAAATTGAGTCTGGAGGACCCAACCTGGAGACACGCTCTCGACACTATCCTCCGGATAGCCATCCTCAACCCAGAAAATTGATCTCAAACTCGTTGTCCTCGGTCCACAAAAAGAGCTCTTTATTCGAACCGTATAGAGATAAGCATGGGTGCATATAAGCAAGGATGGATGAAGGGGAAAGTAAAGAAAAATTGAAAGCAGTGATCAGTTAAATTTATTTTTTCCAATTACAATTTGGGCCTACAACAGGAAAAAAAAACTTTCTTCTAACTATTGTTTATTCGAATGAGGACCATTTCCAACAAATATACAATTGTAGCAGCATTTCAAGAAACAGAGTTAGACTCATTACCGAGCAAAACATATTTGGTGGGATGTTAACGGAAGAGGACGAGATAATGAAATTTATTTCAAATGAGGCCGTCGAATTTTTTTTCAATTGAGGCCTTAATCCACAGAGAACATATGTCAAGCTCAGAGATAAATATTGTTGGAATGAATTTATAAGTAATTTGTTGAACAAGAGCCCATCAAAAGAGAGAATGAACAAAACAGAAGAGATTAGAGGAAAGGGATAACTCTTTATCTTTAAGACAAATTTGTCTCGTACAAGTACTCTCGGTTTAATAGCAATCGTCTCTCAACATACAACCACTCACGTTCCTTGAGTAGTAGCACAACAAACTCAGAGACTCAGAAACTCAGAATATGTGAAACTCTTTTTAGATATGTTGTAGGGACTGCACTATGTATATTATGATAAGAATATATGCAACATGATGATTTTAGTAAAATATTTTAGTCTCAAACATGAGCAGTGATATTTATAGTGTAGAAAGGTTGCTTCTCAAAGGTTGCAACATCCGCATTAAACAGATGCACCTTTCTTGGACCAAAAAGTGCATGTTGAAGTTGAACAAGTTCAATTTGAACATTCTAAAACTTCACGAGATGACACGAATGAAAGTTTGTGTCCCGTGGGTAAAGCTGGTGGACCTCTTCGTTAATAACAAAAGTTCATTTTCATTTGGTTAATTATTTTTCAGAGGTAGGTAATTAATAATTAAATTACTGTTTTTCTAGCCAAAAAATAATAGACTTCAAGCCCAAGCCCAGGACAATGCCCATGCCCAAGCCCGAGCACGTCACGACCAGTTTGCGGGCGGCGGTGGTACGCGCGCCCGTATGGGATTCCCCGTACCTACATGTATGTAGGTCCTCTCCCCTCTAAAGATTTGGGTGCCCCTTACGACTCAAACCCAATACTCAAACCAACCCTTAATAAACCAATAAAGTTCCTCGTTTCCTTCCGATGTGAGATAGTTAATTATCCCCAACTTTTCAACTTCTAGTTTTCCATGTTTAAGTAGCTCTCTTTGAGCATTAATATCTCATTCACTCGAAATTAGTTTTCAGAAATTTAAAATGCCAAACTCATCTACTTCAAATGTAGATTTTAAATATATAATTATTTATATTAAATTGGTATTTAACTAAATTCCTAACAAGCTCCCATATGAGTGAGATTAAATCTATGCACTTGCAATGATAAAAAGAGTTTTGACGGACAGCCATTACATCATGAGAGATAGCTTGTGGCTTTTTATCTTTCATAGTGAATACCATCAGATTTTCCAACTGTTCAGTGAATATGATGCCTTGAATTGCCCAGATGTTTGTTTAAACCCGGATAATGGTACTCACACAATGACTATATTCACATTCTTTTAGTTCTGACGGGTGTGCCCGTTTTGGCCATGGACACCATCTCGGGGTTCATAATTGCTTCATATGAAGCATCCCGTCTTCACACTTATATAAATGGTCTCTTATTAAAAGTATCCTACCATACATACTCCATCTTATAGGTAGACTTAACGCTTAACCTCACCAGATGGTAGGCGATGATGCTCTTGTGTCCTGGGAATGGAATTAAAAGATTTGTAAGAGTGTACAACTCCACTTTCACAATTTAGTTTTATTGAACCAAGTTTTTGGGATCTCGAGTCAACATGGTTGGGTTGCCACCATGAAAGTTACTATTTTGTATATTTAAATCCCATACCCATTGACAAGCAGCTTACTTGATCTATGTTCATGTCTTTTGTGAGCGGATCCGCTAAGTTACCCTTCGTCTTATGTCGTCAATTGTGATAACTCCAGCTGAGATCAGCTGCTTAATGGTATTGAGTCTTCGTCGAATATGCGGAGACCTACTTTTATACATAGTATTTTGTGCTCATCTATAGCTGATTGACTATCATAATTTATAGTCACCACAGGCACAGGTTTTTTCCAAAAAGGAATTCCTTGTGGTAAATCTCTTAGCCATTCGACTTCTTCTCCGGCTTTATCTAGCGTTATAAACTCAGATTCCATAGTGGATCGAGCTATACAAGTTTGTTTAAACTATTTCAAAGATACGACACCTCCACCAATGGAAAATACATAACCACTTCTGGACTTAGAATTCCCTATATTCAAACTTCCATTTATCCTCTTCAATCCTCAATCTAACAATCAAGTCTTCTAGCCCCATCTCTTGATGCTTATACTTGAGATAGGTTTTGAAATCCTTCCATCCAGGGAGTAATTTCTCAATGATGGCAGCCACTTGGAAGGTTTCATTCAACACCATCTCTTCAGCCTACAAATCATGCAAGATTATCTGAATTTCTTGCACTTGACTGACAATGGTTTTGCTGTCCACCATTTTGAAGTCTAAAAACTTACCGAAGGAAAATTTTTTTGTTCCGGCATATTCTGGTTTGTATTTTTTTCCAAATATTCCAACAACTCCTTGGTCGTTTTGCATGAAAATATATGTTATACAACATATTGTCCAAACTGAGAATATAGTTCCGACACAAGAAGTCACTATGTCCCCAAGCATCAAAAGCAATCATTTTTTCCATCAGTTCCATCTTCAGCCACAACTAGACTAGGATCGGTAAGATACTTCACCAAGCCTGCTGCCACCTTTTAAAGTCAACACCAGAGAAGTTTTTTGGTTTCTCAGCAATAAGAGCAAATGTAGTAGAAGTAGTACCGTGGACAGTAGCAGAACTGGTGGTAGCTGTTTGAATTTTCAAAAAGAAATCCGCCTTAAAATTGTTTAACCAAAAAAATTGTAAGTAATTTGTTGAACACGAGCACAGCAAAAGAGAGAATGAACTAAACAGAAAAGAGTTGAGGCAAGATACAAATCTTTATCTTTATGCCGAATTTTCCTGTACAAATGCTCTCTTCTTAATAACAATCGTCTCCCAAGATACAACCACTCACATTCCCTGAGTAGTAGCACAACAAACTCAGAGTCTGTGGAACTCAAAATATGTGGAACTCTTTTTAAATATGCAGTAGGGAATGCACTGTATATACTATGAGAAGAATATGTGCAGCGAGATGATTTTTGTAAAATATTTTAATCTCAAACATGAGCAGGAATATTTTTAGTGTAGAAAGGTTGCAACTTTCTGCATTGAACAGGAGCACCTTTCCTGGACCAAAAGGTGCTTGTTGAAGTTGAGCAAATTCATTTTGAACCTTCTGGAACTTTCGGGTATAAATGACACAAACTAAAAGTTTGTGTCCCTTGGGTAAAGCTGATGAACCTTTTCATTAATAGCAAAGGTTCATTCCGTTCGAATAATTATTTTGAATAATTAAATTACTAATCTTGTAGCCCAAAAATAATAGACTCCAAGTGAAGCCCAGGACCAGGACCATGCGCACGTGTGGGCTTCGCAGAACCTTCATGTGTGTAGGTCATCTCCACTCTAAAAACTTGAATGCCCCTTGCGGCCGAAACCCAATACTCAAAGCAACCTCTATAAACTCATAAAGTTCCCTGTTTCTTTCCAATGTGGGATATTTAACTATCCCCAACTTTTCAACTTCTAATTTCCCATATTCAAGTGGCTATCTTGGAGCATTAATATCTCATTCACCCAAAATTGGTTTTGAGAAATTTAAAATACCAAACTCATATACTTCAAATGTATATTTCAAATGCATAATTATTCATATATTTGCACCAAACGATTCTGATAACACTCATTTTTACACATATTTTTGCACCAATTTTCCGGGTTTTAAGATCCTAAAATATGTAGAACTGTGTCGTTTATACTCATATTGTGTTTATTGGACTCGATCACGCTCGGGTACATTTTATTGATTTTATAGGTACTTTATGGACATAAATCAAGCAAGAACGAAGTCTCCAACCCCAATACATATCAAGCAATGCGGAAACGAGAGATCGGGCTTAAAAAGGAGTCAAAACGGTGTCAAAACGAGTCAACACGAGCCCGACCGTGTCAATTGACACGGGCCGTGTCATTATCCTGGTCGTGCCATATTGACACGGTCGGGTTTCACATCGAGTGAGTTTCAGCTTTCTAGAGGAGTATGACACGGGCCGTGTCATTCGACATGGTCGTGTCATTTGCTCGGCCATGTCAATTGACACGGTCGAGTTCCCTGTCCAGCAAGAATTGGAGTTTTGGGCACAGTATGACACGGGCCGTGTCATTTGACACGGGCCGTGTCATTTGACACGGGCCGTGTCACTTTTCGGTGGAAAAATCATCTTTTGACATTTTTGCAAGATTTGTGTAGGAAAAGTGATGTTTTTGGCTTTATAAAAAGGGATATTAGGCAAGACTTGAGAGATATGCTGAATTTGGAGAGATTAGAGAGAGAGAAAACAAAAGATTGAGGGGCTTTCATTCCAAAAGGAAGGAGATTTGAAGAAATTCTTGAAGAACACTTCAAGAACATTTGAAGGCTTCAACCGGGATCAATCAAGACACACCACGAGTTTTATCTTCTTCCTATCTTTTATTCATTTTGTTGTTTTATTTAACATGAACATGATGATTATTAATCTTTCTTTTATTACCATGTCCGGCTAAACTCTTTAGATTCCGGGCATGGGAGTACGTTGATTTGCTATGATTTTGAGGGATTGATGATAATATTTATCTAGTGTGATTTCTTTATCAAATACTTGGTTTTGATTCATGTTTAGACACTTGATCAATGTTTTTACATGTTAAACTTAATTGCTCATAATTCGAGAGAAGAGGGCATTAATAGGTTTCGAGTATTTGACGTAGTAAATTATGAGATTGGGAAATCGGTGATGAACTATGATGATATCTAATCTTATGGAATTTTGGAGTTAGATAATTTATAATAGACGGAGACGTTGTTATAGGTTGTTTAATCTACGTTTTAATGCATCTCGAGAGAGACTTTAGAATATTGTTGTGATCATCGTTTAGAGACGCACTTAGAACTTTTTGGAATCAATCCCGACTAAACTTGGTAATCAACGGAAACCTAGCCTTGGAATCTACCTTTCTAAACTCTTGCAATTCATTTTAATTCGGATATTTTCAATTGTTTTAATTTATTGTGATCATTGTATTTTATTTCATTAATCGTCCATTTTACCTCTCGATCGTTTAGATAAAACCGGGAACACTATAATCTAGTACTCAACACAATAAGAATATTTAGTCTCTGTGGAATACGACCTTGCTCGCCGCTTTCTACATATTCTCCGTACACTTGCGGATTGTTTAAAAAATATAGCGAACAAGTTTTTGGCGCCGTTGCCGGGGACTAAATTAATTTTATTAGTGTTGATATTATGATAAGTGTTTCAAGTCTTACTTTAGACATTTTTCTTATTTGTTATTTAACTCATGTTATACAATTTCTACTCAGGGAGTGCATGAACACCCGTTCATCTCGAGTAGCTTTAGAAACTTTCATCCCGGAAGTAGAAGCATTTGCCCAAAGAACAAGTGCTACCACAAGGAAATTAAGAAGGGATATTTTTGAATATATGGAGAGAGTGGGAGATAACACGGGAAGGGACAACGAGAACGAGAATGCAATAATCCAAGACAACGAGGGTGGAAGGATTGAAAATCCAACAACTAGGGTGCAATCAATTCGGGATGGATTCTGACCAAAACTAGACCGAAACTTTGGAGAAATCACTCATGTTCTAATCAACGCCCTCAATTTCGAGTTGAAGCCCGCCTTAATTTCAATGGTTCAACAAAATCAAGTTGGAGGATTTGCTGTCGAAGATCCACATGCCCATCTCACTCATTTCATGCAAATATGTGATACTATCAAGATGAATGGAGTTTCGGATGATGCAATACGCTTACGATTGTTTCCGTTCTCTTTCAGGGAGAAAGCAAGAAATTGGCTTGGAACTTTAGCTCCCAAAAGTATAAAGACGTTGGAAGAATTGAGCGAAAAATTTTTGTTCAAATTTTTCCCACCAAACAAGACAATGAAGCTAAAAAGTGAGATTACCCAATTTCATGAATTGGACTCCGAACCGTTATATGAAGCTTGGGAACGTTTCAAAGACCTATTAAGGCGATGCCCTCGACATGGTTTCCCCGAAGACCAACAAATCTGTTTCTTCTACAATGGTCTTATGGGAGAAACAAGAAATTTTATTGATGCTTCCGCGGGAGGGGCATTGCTAGAAAGAAGTGCTGAAGAAGCGTATGGATTGATCGAAGAAATGGCTATGAATAGCTATCAATGGCCGATGGAAAGATCAAATATTAGAAGGGTGGCTGAGATATCCGATTCGGATCCTATAAAGGCATTAACCATGCAAATGACGATGTTAACTACTCAATTGGGGGCTCTAACAAAAGGAGGTGATTCGAAGGGAGCTTCTCAAGGAAGTTCAAGTTCACTACCGTCCGATCCATTGGAGGAGGCACATTATATTAATAATCGGAGTTACAACAATTACTGAAATAATCCACCACCGGGCTTCTACCATCCCTCAAATCGAAATCATGAAAATTTTAGCTATGCTAATCCAAAGAATGCTTTGCAACCACCGGCCGGATTCAAGGTATAGAATGGGGAGATAATTGAAGAAGCAAAGTCGACGTCAAATCTCGAGAATATTCTAGCTACCTTCATGATGGAGACGAAAAGCTGATTTAGTCGAGATGAGGAGAAATTGGACAAAATCGAAGGCCATGTTACTCAATTAGCTTCCACCATGGGAGCTCAAATGAAAAATCTCGAAACTCAAATTGGACAATTAGCTAAAGTTGTCGGGAGTCAACATCAACGGGGACAATTTCCGAGCAATACCGAAGTGAATCCAAAAGAGTCGTGTCAAGCGATCACCTTAAGAAGTAGAATGAATTATGAAGGGCCAAAGATGCCAAGGGAGGAAGTCAAGGAGAATCAATTCGAAATTGAAAAAGAAGAAGGGAAGCATGATACATCCAAGGGGGCTGAGAAGCCTAAAATATCTCCTAACTCTACTCCTAACGTTCCTCTCCCTTTTCCTCAACATTTCAAAAAGAAAAAGTTAGATGCACAATTCGCAAAGTTTTTAGATATCTTCAAGAAAATTAATATCAATATTCCTTTTGCAGATGCTTTGGAACAAATGCCTAACTACGCAAAATTCTTGAAGGATGTGATGTCAAGAAAAAGAAAGATGGAAGATCATGAGACGGTTAAACTAACCGAAGAATGTAGCGCTATTATCCAACGCAAATTGCCTCAAAAGCTTAAGGATCCCGGAAGCTTTACCGTTCCATGCACTATTGGAAACGTCTCATTCGATAAAGCTTTGTGTGATTTAGGTGCTTCGATTAACCTCATGCCTTTATCTATTTTTAGGAAATTAGGTGTCGGAGAAATGAAAGCCACAACGGTTATGCTACAATTGGCGGATCGATCCATAACACATCCCAAGGGGATTGTTGAAGATGTGCTTGTAAAAGTCGACAAATTTATTTTTCCAGCGGATTTTGTTGTCCTTGATATGGAAGAAGATGGAGATTTACCACTTATCCTTGGACGTCCATTTTTAGCAACGGGAAAGGCTCTTATTGATGTTGAAAGGGGAGAATTAACACTACGTGTTAACGATGAGCATGTTCTATTTTCTATATTTAAATCTATGAAATTTCATGATAATACGGAATATTGCAATGTTATTGACCATATAAGCTCGTATGGAAAGAAAAAAAATCTTACACTCATTTTCTTCGGATTCGTTAGAGTTTGCTCTTACGAACCCATGTTTTTCTAGTGATTCAACTTTCGAGTTTGATGATTCTGACTTGTTTGATTATGTTTCTGAATTAAATTCTCTACAGGAAAGAACGCAAATCAATATATTCGATGATTTTGACAAAGGGGAGCATGAAGTAGTTGCAGAAATCAAGCTAACGGACTACTCGAACGTGTCCAACGAAATGAACAAAAATTTGGGGTCCGTTTCATCTCAATCGGATTCATCCCAACCAAGCTTGGACCTTAAAACCATCCCGGAACACCTCAAGTATGCATTTCTAGATGATAACAATACCAATCCGGTAATTGTATCCTCTTCACTTTCATCCACTCAACTAGATAAATTGCTTCATGTATTGAGAGCACACAAGTCGGCTATAGGATGGTCTATCTCATATTTGAAGGGAATTAGCCCTTCCATATGCATGCATAGGATTTTGCTTGAAGAAAATTTTAAACCTAAAGTGCAAAATCAACGAAGACTTAATCCCATAGTGAAAGAAGTGGTGAAAAAGGAAGTACTAAAACTTTTAGATGCCGGGATGATATATCCAATTTCCGATAGTGAGTGGCTGAG
Organism: Orobanche coerulescens; assembly: GCA_033398695.1. Classification (NCBI taxonomy): domain Eukaryota; kingdom Viridiplantae; phylum Streptophyta; class Magnoliopsida; order Lamiales; family Orobanchaceae; genus Orobanche; species Orobanche coerulescens. The sequence continues at coordinate 186,660,183 of CM065807.1, read as the reverse complement.
TCCTACACAAGTTGTATCAAAAAAAGGAGGGATGACCGTAACCAAAGATGAGAAAGGTGAATTAATTGCTATGAGAGTAGTTACGGGATGGCGAGTGTGTATAGACTATAGGGCTTTAAATGCGGCTACTCGAAAAGACCATTTTCCCCTTTCCTTCATTGATCAAATCCTTGATAGATTGGCGGGGCATGAATTTTTCTGTTTTCTTGACGGATATTCAGGGTATAATCAAATCTACATAACACCGGAAGATCAAGAAAAAACGGCTTTTACATGTCCTTATGGCATTTATGCATATCGTAGAATGCCACTTGGTTTATGTAATGCCCCAGCCACATTTCAACGTTGCATGATGGCCATCTTTCATGGTTTAATCGAAAATATAATGGAAGTTTTCATGGATGATTTTTCGGTGTTTGGAAATTCTTTTGATCATTGCTTGCATAATCTTACTTTAGTTTTGCAGCGATGTGAAGACACTAATCTCGTGTTGAATTGGGAGAAATGTCACTTTATGGTGCAAGAAGGAATTGTCCTAGGCCATAGAGTGTCCGCCGCCGGTTTGGAGGTTGATAGGGCGAAAATTGTCGCCATTGAGAAACTTCCCCCACCGAAGAATGAAAAAGCAATTAGGAGTTTTCTTGGACACGCGGGTTTTTATAGGAGATTCATAAAAGACTTTTCAAAAACCACTAAACCTTTGAGTAAATTGCTAGAAAAAGATACCACTTTCATTCTTTCTAACGAATGTTTGCAGGCATTTGAGACTTTAAATAAGGCATTAGTGAGTGCTCCTATCCTCGTGGTACCGGATTGGTCTCAACCTTTTGAGATCATGTGTGATGCAAGTGATTATGCGGTCGGAGCTGTGTTGGGACAATGTCGGGAGAAACTCTTTCGGGCTATTTATTATGCAAGCAAAACATTGGACGGAGCCCAACAAAACTACACAACAACGGAGAAAGAAAGGCTTGCCGTGGTATTTGCTTTTGATAAGTTCCGATCATACTTAATTGGGACAAAGACGATAGTACACACGGATCACGCAGCTATCAAATACTTGTTCGAGAAGAAAGATTCTAAACCTCACCTAATTCGATGGATTCTTCTTTTACAAGAGTTTGACGTGGAAGTTCGAGGCAGAAAAGGTTGTGAAAATGTGGTAGCCGACCACTTATCTCGCCTCGATTACAAAAAAGAGGAGGAACCCGAGATGGAAGGGATTAAAGAAGAGTTTCCGGACGAGCGGCTCTTTATGGTAGAAGCTAAATTTCCGTGGTTTGCTGACATTGTTAATTTTTTGGTCGCAGGTGTGCTACCCCCGGATTTATCTCATTATCAAAAGAAGAAATTCCTACATGATATCAAGTTCTATATGTGGGATGATCCGTTACTTTTTAAGAGATGTGCCGACATGATCGTGAGGAGATGTGTACCACAAGAGGAATGGGATGAAATTCTTCAACAATGTCATTCATCACCAACCGGAGGACATTTCGGAGCAACACGGACTGCTGCAAAGGTGTTGCAAAGCGGATTTTATTGTCCTACGCTATACAAAGATTGCTATCTCTTCATTCAACAATGCGATAGATGCCAACGAGTAGGAAATATTTCAAGACGTCATGAGATGCCCCTAACCAACGTAATTGAGGTTGAACTATTTGACGTTTGGGGTATCGACTTCATGTGTCCATTCTCCTTATCATTCGGAAATAAGTACATTTTACTAGCAGTCGAGTACGTATCTCGATGGGTCGAGGCAATTTTTTCTCCAAAAAATGATGCTCAAGTAGTAATGAAATTTTTAAAGAAGAACATCTTTTGCCGATTCAGAACTCCAAGAGCATTAATCAGTGATCGGGGATCGCATTTTGTCAACAAAATCATGGATAAACTCCTTCAGAAATATGGGGTCCGATCAAAATAATCATTGGCCTATCATCCACAAGCAAATGGACAAGCCAAAGCGGCCAACAAAGAGATTAAGCTAATCTTGGAAAAGACGGTGAGTACATCTCGGAAAGATTGGTCATCCAAGCTCGACGATGCACTTTAGGCTTATCGTACGGCCTATAAAACTCCTTTGGGAACATCTCCCTATCAACTCATTTTTGGGAAATCATGTCACCTACCTTTGTAATTGGAGCATAGAGCGATGTGGGCGGTGAAAAGAATAAACTTGGATTTTGAGGCCGCCGAAAAGAAAAAATTGCTAGAGCTAAATGAATTGGAAGAATTCTGGGATGAATGCTATGAAAACTCTCGAATCAACAAAGAGAGGTCTAAAGATGGCACGATAAGATGATCGTTAAACGTGAATTTGTGCCGGGACAACATGTACTTCTCTATAATTCAAGACTAAAATTGTTCCCCGGAAAATTGAAATCAAGATGGTCGGGTCCATTCGTGATCAAGAAAGTACTTCCACCCGGAATAGTCGAGCTCATGAGCAGAGACCGAGAGCTATTTAAAGTTAACGGACAACGAGACAAACACTACTATCATCCCAATCAAAAGGAAGTCGTATCCGTAATAACTTTGATCGAGCCATAAAAACTTCCAGTTGAAGACGTCCGACTGAAGACATTAAACTTAGCGCTAATTGGAAGGCAACCCAATAATTTTCATTTTCATGTTTTGATCTTTTTCGCATTTTTTTTTTATATTTTTACTTGTTGTAAAACTAACCGGTTCAATTTTTGGTGTTCAATTCGTAGGAAAAAGGCCCGAAAACAAAAACTGCATTTTCCAGGCCAGTACGGCACGGGCCGTGTCAGACGACACGGTCGGGTCGTGCAGGCAGATCATTTTTCACTTTCTGAGTGAGTATGACACGGGCCGTGTCAATTGACACAGTCGGGTCTAATGGCCAGTCGATTTTGACGTTCCAAGCAAGTACGACACGGGCCGTGTCACCTGACACGGTCGAGTCAGGTATCTAGTAAAAATTTCACTTTCTGGAGTAGTACGGCACGGGCCGTGTCAAATGACACGGCCGGGTCAGGTGGACAGCGGCGTTTTTAACAAAGGATACAGGTACGACACGGGCCGTGTCATTTGACACGGGCCGTGTCGGTCGTGCGGTATAAAAGGCTGAACAGGGCCGACTTTTCCATTACCTTCTTCCCCAAATTTCCTTCTCTCCCAAATCATAAACCCTAGCCCCGAACCCCATTAAATCCGGCAAAATCAAGCAAAATTTTTGTCAAATCTCACATAATAACAAAGTGTTCATCATTATTCCACAATCCTAAAGCTTCAAAGGGTACGAATCGGACGAATTCATCCGGGTTTGGGTCGCGATTTTTTCTGAACTTTTCTTCAATTTTCACTCCGAATTCAAGGTATGATTCACGATTTTGGATGGTTTAATTCTTCATTGCATTGAGATTATGTGAAATATGATTTATTGAGCAATTTAGGATTCTTAAATGGATTTTTGGTGGAATTTGTCATGAGTAAAAATACATTGAAATTTTGTTGGTGATTATCATGAATTACATGTTGGATATATATGATTGAGAGAGTATATTACATGTTTGAAAATATTGGGATATTACTTACAAATTCGATTGGGGTTGAAATTTATAGTTGGGGTATTTTTGAAGAAACACTTATTTTAGGGAAAATATGTAATTTGTAAGAAGTTTGGGGGTGCGTTTATTATCGAAAAATAGTGATTCTGAGCTTGTGTGAACAAATGATAATCGATGAATCTCTTGCAGAAAAATGGCCAGGGGACGAGGATGAGGAAATGCCCAACAGGGACGGGGCGCAGCTCAACGGGGACGAGGAAGACCCACAACAGAAATTGAACAACCGGATAGAATACCTACTCAAGGGGCTGTCGAGATGCTCGAGGCGTATGGAATTGAGCTTCCGCCGAGTCGCCTAGCACGATGGGAGACATTGGGGCAGAAAAAAATGCTCCCCACTCGATGGCCGGACGATGAGTGCATGACGGCAATTGGGATAAGAGACGATGTCATGAGTCTACTTGCACGAATAAGTTGGACGACGTTAATTACCCAACATTAGCCCACTTACCGCTGCCTCACGCTGGAATTTCTTAGCACACTCTCTGTTAAAAGAGATCTGATTTCGCATGAGCCGACCGCCTTGGAATTTCGGCTAAACAACAAAAACGAAAAATTTGGTCCTGGTGAATTGGATGCTATATATGACGCTCGAAGGCACGGAGAATACCGAATCAATCGGTTCGAGTGTGAGACTTACTGGATGGCAATGGTTGAATATCCGGGGAGTGATGCATGTCCCTAAATCCCAAAGTCGGCAAAAGGATCCTCTCTTCGCAATCCTATCATCCGTTATCTACACAAGGTGATTGCGAGCACTATCTTCGGCCGAAAAGAAACGGGGCCAATAACTCAACGAGATCTTTATGTTTTATCACATATACTCGACGGAACAAATACAGCAACCGAAGCTATTATCATGGATCATTTTGAGGATGTTGCCACTAAACCGAGAGGGGAGATTTGGATAGGGGGTTTAATTACCCCTATCGCACTTCATCTTGATATACCACTAGAAAATCGAACTCCCCTCCCGGGAAATAGGCTTCTATCTGTTCAAGTCATGAAGTTGATGAATATTCTCGACTACGACTCTCGCGTTATTTTCCTCCAGAATGACGGCGATCACTTCTTACTCCCGAATACAACTTTGACAACTATTACCAGTATTCGGGACTTAGGAAATGTACAAATGGCCACGGAAGCACATAAGTTGGCCCGGGAGGCAGCTGGATTAATTTCTCCCAGTGAAAGATATGTTGCTCGGAATGTCCGTCCTAGGCGTACGGAATTTGAGGATAGAGACGAGAGGATGCGAGAAGAAGAGAGAGAGAAAAGAATGGAGGAGGAATTCGAATATGAGAGAGGCCCTGAAGACGAAAGAGAAACGGGGGAGGAAGAAGAAAGAAAGAGAGAACGGCCCGAGTCATCGAGACAGGCCGAATCAAGACATGCCACATCTCGTTCCACGCTGAGAGAAGAGTTCGGGGCTTTCCGAGAGGAGACCCGTCAAAGACAAGACGAGATGCTGGCAATTTTACGACGAATGGAAGATTGGCATGTCCAACAAGGCCACTTTCCTCCGCCAAATCAGTAGGACCGGTTGTAAGTATTTCTTGACCCAAAGTTTTTTATTGTTTAAATACTATACCCCCTTCGTGTGTATACTCTTTAATTTAAGTTTGGGGGGAGATACTGGGTCAAGAAATACCTACATTGTTTGTTTGTTTTTATTTTTTATTTTTTGGATTTGGATTCGCGTTCTGGTTTGAATTTTTTTTGGTGTGTTTTATTTTGGTGTATTTTATTTCGAACTTGGTGTGCTTTGATGATGATGAACTTAGATGAAACTCGAAAGAATGAACTCTTGTCTTGGATGCCTCGGGATTTATTTTGTTATTTTGATATGCAAATCGAGGATAATTTGAAGGGGAAAAATTGTAGAATAATCAAAAGGGTGTGAAATTGAATAAATAGTTTAATCTCTTGGAAATATGAACAAATCTAGCTTGTGAGCTTTTGAGCCTTCGTGCATCATTAAATATGCAAGTTTCATTGTAGAGTGTACCATTCATGTTTTTAAGACTCTAGAACTTGCCCTGGTATCTTATTCGAAACTACAAGTGTGTGTGCAAATTAGTGAAAGTGATTTTAGGCGATTTTTATTGGCAACCCTTCAAACCTTTTGGCCAACCCAAAAAATTATTTCCCTAGTTAACCTGATTGAGCTTAAAGCCTATTTCTTGTTAGCTACATTATGAGCTTTCTGTTCCATTATAAACTTTTGTCCCTATACTTGAGCTATTTAGAACAAATTGGCAAAATAATGAAAAGATGTGTGGAAGCGATTGGGAAGATTGTTGGTTCAAATGCAATGATTCATCAAAATAAATTTAAAGGAAGAATGATGTGATTTTAATGATGATGTTGTTCACCACATAAAACATAAAAAAGAAAAAAAAATTGTGGACACAAAAGAAATGAGATGTATTGGAGCAATAAGGAGGAAAAAAGTTGTGATTCTCACTTTCAAAAGCGCTTAGTGTGATTATATTGAAATCAAGGGGTTGAAGGAAGCAAATTCCAAGGGATTATTGAGCTTCTAATTAAGCGAAGTGATTATTGAGATGATGTTCTAATTTGCTCAAGTCAAGTCACTTTAAGCCATACTTATCCTACCCCGACCAAAAAGCCTACATTACAACCGATAAAGTCCTTTTTGATTCACCAAATTTGCATGCACAACTAGTGGTAGAGATGTAGACGATTGACAAGCCTATGGGGATTCTTATTTCATTGAATGAGTTTTGAGCGTCAATTATCCTATTATACACTTTGAGAGTGAGGGAATACACTTGACCGGCGAGGTTCGTATTATTCAAGTATTGGCTATGATGTTAAGGAAGCATCCCGAGATTTGCATACTTTATAGAACTCGACTTATTTATTTCTTGAGGCGTATTGATGAATTTTCAAAATGATTCTTTGGGGTATGTTGAGGGACGAGTTCCCTTAAGAGTGGTTATTTTAAAGTGCATTGCTCGGGACGATCAACGTTCAAGTTTAGGGGATTTTGATAATACTCATTTTTACACATATTTTTGCACCGATTTTCCGGGTTTTAAGATCCTAAAATGTGTAGAACTGTGTCGTTTATACTCATATTGTGTTTATTGGACTCGATCACGCTTGGGTACGTTTTATTGATTTTATAGGTACTTTATGGACATAAATCAAGCAAGAGAAGTCTCCAACCCCAATACATATCAAGCAATGCGGAAACGAGAGATTGGGCTTAAAAAGGAGTCAAAACGGTGTCAAAACGAGTCAACACGAGCCCGGTCGTGTCAATTGACACGGGCCGTGTCATTATCCCGGCCGTGCCATATTGACACGGTCGGGTTTCACATCCAGCGAGTTTCAGCTTTCTAGAGGAGTATGACACGGGCCGTGTCATTCGACACGGTCGTGTCATTTGCTCGGCCGTGTCAATTGACACGGTCGAGTTCCCTGTCCAGCAAGAATTGGAGTTTTGGGCATAGTATGACACGGGCCGTGTCACTTTTCGGTGGAAAAATCATCTTTTGAAATTTTTGCAAGATTTGTGTAGGAAAAGTGATGTTTTTGGCTTTATAAAAAGGGATATTAGGCAAGACTTGAGAGATATGCTGAATTTGGAGAGATTAGAGAGACAGAAAATAAAAGATTGAGGGGCTTTCATTCCAAAAAGAAGGAGATTTGAAGAAATTCTTGAAGAACACTTCAAGAACATTTGAAGGCTTCAACCGGGATCAATCAAGACACACCACGAGTTTTATCTTCTTCCTATCTTTTATTCATTTTGTTGTTTTATTTAGCATGAACATGATGATTATTAATCTTTCTTTCATTACCATGTCCGGCTAAACTCTTTAGATTCCAGGCATGAGAGTACGTTGATTTGCTATGATTTTGAGGGATTGATGATTATGTTTATCTAGTGTGATTTCTTTATCAAATACTTGGTTTTGATTCATGTTTAGACACTTGATCAATGTTTTTACATGTTAAACTTAATTGCTCATAATTCGAGAGAAGAGGGCATTAATAGGTTTCGAGTATTTGACGTAGTAAATTACGAGATTGAGAAATCGGTGATGAACTATGATGATATCTAATCTTATGAACTTTTTGGAGTTAGATAATTTATTATAGACGGAGACGTTGTTATAGGTTGTTTAATCTACGTTTTAATGCATCTCGAGAGAGACTTTAGAATATTGTTGTGATCATCGTTTAGAGACGCACTTAGAACTTTTTGGAACCAATCCCGACTAAACTTGGTAATCAACGGAAATCCAGCCTTGGAATCTACCTTTCTAAACTCTTGCAATTCATTTTAATTCGGATATTTTCAATTGTTTTAATTTATTGTGATTATTGTATTTTATTTCATTAATCGTCCATTTTACCTCTCGATCGTCTAAATAAAACTGGGAACACTATAATCTAGTACTCAACACAATAAGAATATTTAGTCTCTGTGGAATACGACCTTACTCGCCGCTTTCTACATATTCTCCGTACACTTGCGGATTGTTTAAAAAATATAGCGAACAGATTCCACTTAAATATTTTATCAAAATTGACATTTTAACCGATTTCCTAACAAATATCGCTTTCTAAAAACTACACATTCAAATATATTGATTTATAAGGGCATGTATTACATGAGCTATATTATCATACGAGTCCAGATGCAATTTAAAGTATATAAATGATTTTTTGAAAAATGGTGCAAAATAAGGATGACGCATATGTCGATGACACAAAATTATTCTTTGCTAATTTCTGACATCTTTGAGGATGTTTCTTTGATATACATATATTTGATATAAGGGTTATTATACAAACAGGTTACTAAAGTTTACCAAAAATGACAATTTTCTTACTAAAGTTTTTTTTGTTACAAAAAGGTTACTAAAGTAAACGGGTTTGTCAACTGGATTACTCAAAGATTAAAATCTTACACAAATGTAACTGCGAGACTGGGCAACCGGATGATTACTCTGCCTCTTGTCATGTCACACCATAGTTTTAAATGTTCTGAAAGAAGTTACTATAGTTTACGGGGTTATTAAATAGAGTCTTGAACTTTACAAAAAGTTACTATACGTATTTTTTTTCTTTTTTTTTTCTTTTTTTTTAATTATTATTTTTTTTACTTTTTAGTTTTCTTTTTCACATGTCTTTGTATATTTTCATACATTTCTATCCGTTTTTATACGTTTATGTATGTTTTTCTCTCTTGTCGTACTTTCTTTACATTGTTTTACGTTTATGTACGTTTTTATCCAGCTTCGTAAGTTTTTGTCTATTTTTGTACATTTTCATCTGTTTTCGTATATTTTAATACGTTTTCATAGGTTTTCATAATTTTTTTATTACATTTGTGTGCGCATTTATACACTTGTGTACGTTTCATAGGTCTTTTTACGTTTTCATACTAGTTTTACGTTTTTCTACACCTTTGTATGTTTTATACGTTTGTATGTTTTATACTTGTTATGTTTTATACGTATGTAAAAATGTGTATAAAAACGTGTATAAAAAGTGTGTAAAAATGTGTGAAAACGTGTAAAAACACACAAAAACGTATGAAAATGGAAAAAAACGTAAGAAAAACAGAAAAAAAACATCTGAAAATGAAAAAAAGTAAAAAAGCAGATAAAAACGTAAGAAAAACATACAAAGACGTAAGAAAAACGGACAAAACGCAACAAAAAAGGATGAAAGTGTAAGAAAATGGGCGAAAACGTATAAAAACGAACGAAAACATATAAAAACGTATGAAAACGGAAAACCCGTGAGAAAAAAGTTCAAAAAACATAAGAAGGACGAACAAAAATGTATGAAAACCAAATTTTGGGTTAAGTATAAACGGTCGTTAGGATAAAGGACTAACAGTGTAACGACAGTTAGTCTAAGGGACCATTTTTTAAATTAACAAAAAAATTAACCTATAGTAGAAGGTTAAAACATACAGAGTAACTTATATAACCGGTTACAAAACTTGAGTAACCTCTTTGTATAGTCAGAAAATTGTCATTTTTGGTAAACTTTAGTAACGTGTTTGTATAATAACCCTTTGATATAAATAATGAACTCTTCAAATTGATTTATCTATACGACTCAGCATTTATTTTTGGGATATTGTACATAGATAGTTTGGGTCATTTGATTTACTCGCTAGGAAATATTTTACCTACACAATTTACCTTGAAGTTTTTCATGATTATGATCGGCTGGTCCCGAGACAGTACGAAGATATACTAGTCTTATCAGGAAAACAAACATTATAACTAATGCTAGTCACGAGCTGCATTGGACATGAATGTTGAATTGCTTTATTCTTAATTATCATTGTGGAATTTTTGATATCTTGATGAAACTACGATGATCATGCTTTTACGTCATTGCAAATGCCGACCAATACACTTGAACTACTTCAGAAGCTTATTCATCATGGTTTGAACCTACTTTGATCAAACTTTCTAATGACTTGAGCTCAATATTTCCATGGTTGTTTATCTTCAAATTAGGCTCTTTATGTCCGCCTGATCTTGGACTGGCCTCGTATATGACATCATTTTGACCATATCAGTCCCAACAGGACCATCAGACATAGGACATGCCTCTCTACGGCCATTCGATCTCGATTCCACCTCCATATAGTTTTCTAATCTCAATGTGGTCTCTCTATAACCCAACCCCTTATGGTGTGATGTAAATATTGCTATGAATATGGTATACGAGCTCATCAATGATGGAATTTAAACAAGCAATTATATCTTGGTGCATATGGAGATAAGTTCGAATTTATTCACACTTATTGTAATGCATTTAATGGATGATTTTTCTATTGAGATATGCATCATTAATATCCACGAGCACATCAAGGATGGCGAGAACTGGTTTTCAAGTTTCATATATTTGTCATGAATCTATGAGTCATGCAATTGAATTTATATGATTTATCACTAATTGCTGCCATTGTTTAATATATGATGTATCTCATGTGAAGTTGTAAACTACTATAATATCGTAGTCTACTCTGCTCGACCTCATTCTTCGCTCGATTAGAGAAAGGGAGACTGGCTACTGATATAACATTATATTGTATAATCTGGTTATGGTTTCAGAATTATGAATACAGGAGCGAGCAATTTGAACATAATAAATGGTTGGCATTATTAAATATTTTTCCCAGTTAACATTGACTCTATACGATTATCCTCAGTCTTGGAGGACTCGTGATCAGTAGAAACACTTAACTCACCCTTGTTATAGCTATCTCAATAACAGCTTGGCCTTCATATGGCCTTCTCATCTCAACTCAGTTTGAGACTAACCTCTACCCAGCTTGGTATAATCTCGGATTGGTTTTGTTTAAACTCGGCTTCACTTTACTTGCCTTAGATCAATATCTCTACAAGCCAGCTATGAAGATTATATTATTGATCCACACGCTTATGGACATGATTTCTTGTTTGGCCTCTGGCTGCAGGTCGCAGCCCCATGTCTCTACTAGAATGCATCTAAATTTATATCTACTTTATCCACAACTCGCCGCCCAAGAATTAATAGAGGGGAGCTTTTAATATCAACAATGATGAAACATGTTACGCTTGGCATATATCTGGGGTTCTTGCTTTTTCTTTTACGGCGCTTAGTTCGGGTATAAAATTTTAGTTCTTTAATAATGATCCGAGCTGGGGATATTTACAGAAAATCCTGCTCGGACACGTATTATTCGCTGGTTAACTGTCGAATATGGCAGTTCAGCATCATTGATTAGACCTTTATCTCTTTGTGGTTGCGACAGCTGGCCCAATTTACATGGAGGGGACTCCCGTGATTTTATGAATCGAACACGTAGCATCCTGCCTGTATTCGTCAGCTTGGACTGGTTATTTCTATGATCGAGACTGTTGGTTTTTTAGTCCATTCTTGGGACGTGTAGCTAGATCGGTGTGTAGCCGACCTGAATGGTCGATGCTTTCATTGCATGGGCCAGATATCTAGGTTGGATAATATATGGCCCATCATGAATGGGACGATATGGGGAACTTGCATAACTTCAGGTCCGTGCCTGGATCAGATATCCAGGTCGGATAATATCTGGCTGCCACTCTCTATGTGAGATTTGAGATACTTCATAATTTATATATCCATTTCTTCGCAAAGGTCGGATATCCAAGTCGTATAATATCCAGATCAGGTCCTCGATTATTGGTCCACATGTTGGCTTAGGGGCGATGTGGCAAGTAGATCGCCCACGTCAGATCGATCACCAACAATGGACCCCCGAGCTCGGGATTTTACTGGAGAGTCGATTTGCAAGGTCGGCTTCGGATCTGATTCGAGGTGACATGGAGGAAGGTGGTCCGTCGCATTATTGGTTACTTGTATATTGTAACGGTCATGTCCGGAAGTGATGCATGGGTCGTCCATTAATGCAACGGTCAAAATCAAAGGGATATATGGGTAAGTAGGACACCTGGCCCCTTATGGGTAGGGCTCGAGACATTTTGATTTGAGAACCATCACGGCTCTCTATATTCTCTATAACACCCCCAAGTTGTTCAAAGTATATTACACCGCCATGAGCCCCTCCGTGGGACCCACAAGGCTATACATACACGGAACCATGAATTTCGACCGATATGGTCTAAACATAATCCAGTACAAGGCAATAAAAATGACACCAAGGTAATAATCAATTCAACAGGATACAATACATCGAGAATTCAAACCCAGGGCAATACAGGCCAAAACATCAAGAACATCTGAAGCACTACTCGAGTGTTCGTAACCATTCCAAGTACAACAATACTGAATGGATAAGGTACAAAATACTGACAGAGACAAGACACAACATCACTCTTGCCCATCATCTTCATGCTGACCCGGTACATGCCTATCCACTCTCCTGGATCATGAAATATATGAAAGGTATTTCCCCCAAAAGGGGTTAGCCATCGAATAGCTAGTACTCTGATACCGAAAGTCAACACGACCAGTCGAATGATCAAGGGAATAATGCGGATTTTGGGGTTACAAATGTTCTTCAACAATTGGAAAATCACATGACTATCCTGGCCCAATCTGTTCAAATAAATAATCCTAATCCGACAGCAGATGTTTTACTCCAGAATGTGGTCCGTATGCATCCTACGCAGTTCAGCGGTGCTACCGACCCAGCGCGATAGGAAAGTTGGCTACTTGAATTGAAGAAAGTGTTTGAAGCGGTTGACTGTTCGAAAATGAGGAAGGTACCGATTGCTCAGTACTTCCTTACTAAGGAAGCCGCGACTTGGTGGAAAGCTATTAAGCCACAAGATCATGCTGCTACATGGGACGAATTTAAGGATCTACTAGAGGCCGAGTATTGTCCTTGGCCAGTGCAAGAAAGCAGTATCCGAGCCTTTTTCGAAGCTAAGCCGCAAAACATCCCAGTCTCACAGGCGATAGAGGAATATAACCAACAGCTGATTCATGTGAAGAATCAGGTGCGTGATAAGCGTGACAAGATCCGCCACTTAGACATGCAGATGAATATGGATTTACGGTGTTATATGGCCGGGCTTGCTTGCACCACTCTAAAAGAATATCAAGACTGGGTTTTGGCATATGACATGTTGTGTTCCCACAACGACACCACAAACGAGCCGAGGAAGCAAAAGACCACCGGTAATTTTTCTGGTGCTAAGGGCGGCACCTTTAAGAGACCTCAGTCGTCTAACCATTTTGTCGGGCAGTCATCGCATTCTTTTAAAGGGAGGAAGAGTTTTCGTTCTGCTTCGGGCACCTCAACTCACCCGGTGACCTGGTTTAATTGTGGTAATCCAGGCCACATCAATCGGGAGTGCAACTTCCCACCTCTGAAGTGTCACACTTGTAGTCAGATGGGACACATGGCAGTTTATTGCCCCAAACAAGATCAGACTCTGGATACTCGGGTTTCCGCCCAGCACTTAGAGATCAGAGTATGAATCAGCAGCAATCAGTTAGCCAGTCACAGCAGGGTTATGGCAGAGGCCGGGGATGGATTCAGACCACTAGAGAGGGAGATTCTAGCGTCGGTTCGGCACACCCACAAGTTTATGAGATGCGTGGAGCAGATGAACCTGATGCGGCGGTGGCCTCAGGTACCATTAATATCTGATCGGGAGATTAGATATTTTCCGATGAGCATAACACGTATTGATTGGTTATCGAATTTGATTGTGGTTGATATCGAGGGCGAGGATTTGATCCTCGGTGAGGACTGGCTTGAGAGTCACCAAGCGATCATGAATTACCGCACTAAGGTTATCACTATGATGACTAAAGACAATTCCGAGTACTCGTTCATGGGACGTAAATCGGGTCAACCTAAGTTTCTTATCAGCGCTATGAAGACCGTAGAACTCTTAAATAAAGCTTGCACGGGCTATTGGTGCTATGCTCTGAAGTCAGGAGGGAATGGAGTCGATTTCTCTTTGATTCCAGTTGCTAATGAGTATCCATATGTCTTTCCAGACGATATTCGGGGATTACCACCAAATCGAAAAATAGAATTTTCGGTTGATTTAGAGCCCGACGCGGCTCTGATTTCTAAGACGTCTTATCATATGGCACTTTCGGAAATGCAAGAATTAAAGAATCGGTTGGGAGAACTGCTAGAGAAAGGGTACATTAGACTGAGCGCTTCGCCTTGGGGCGCACCTGTTCTGTTTGTGAGAAAGAAGGATGGTTCACTATGTTTATGTATCGATTACCGTGAGGTGACCATCAAGAAAAAGTATCCGTTACCTCGTATAGATGATATATTTGATCAGTTGCATGGATCCGCAGTATTCTCAAGAATTGACTTGAGATCGGGGTACTACCAGCTCCGAGTGAAAGAGTCCGACGTTCCGAAGACTGCTTTTAGGACGAGATACGGACACAATGAATTTGTAGTCATGCCTTTTAGACTGACTAATGCACGGCAGTATTCATGCGGATGATGAACAAGATATTCATTAAGTACCTTGACAAATGTGTGGTTGTCTTTATTGACGATATCTTGATTTATTCTCGAGATGAGGAGGAGCATGCCCGACACTTGCGTTTGATACTTGACATTTTGAGAGCCGAGCGCCTTTATGCAAAATTCTCAAAATGTGAGTTCTGGTTGAAGGAAGTTATGTTACTCGGCCATGTCGTTTCGGCGAAAGGGTTCGTGTAGACCTGCAGAAGATTGAGGCAGTGCTAGATTGGGCACCGCCTAATAATATCAAGGAAGTTCATAGATTTTTGGGGCTTGCTGGGTATTACCGTTGGTTTGTCGAGGGGTTCTCGAAACTCACTCGGCCGCTTACGCAATTACTTCAGAAGACAGAAAAGTTTGCTTGGACTATTGAGAGACAGCAGAGCTTCGATGAGCTGAAGAGATGTTTTACCTCAGCGCCGATTTTAGCTATACCACAGGGTAGTGAAGGATTTGCGGTTTATAGTGACGCTTCAGGACAAGGGCTTGGATGTGTGCTTATGCGGCACAATAAAACGACAGCCTTTGCATCAAGGCAATTGAAGCCGTATGAGATAAACTATCCTACTCATGAATTGGAATTGGCCGCAATTGTTTTCGCACTTAAGATTTGGCGGAATTATTTGTATGGCTCTTCTTGGCGGATCTATAACGATCACAAAAGTTTGAAGCACATCTTCAGTCAGAAAGAGTTGAATATGAGGCAGCGACATTGGTTGAAATTGATCAAATATTATGATTTGGAAATTCTTTACCATACGGGGAAGGGCAATGTCGTCGCGGATGCTTTGAGCTGCAAATCGGCATCACTTCAGATGCTTGAGGTTCTTACACCCCAGCCGAAGCATTTGATCGAGTAAGGTATAGAAGTTTGGCTTCAAAGAGTACAGGGACAATTGTGTACCCTCGAAATTACTTCGTCCTTGGTTGATGACATCAAAGGGAAAAAGTGGAGTGACCCGATGATTTCCCAACTGAAGGAAAATGTAATTAAGGGAAAAGCCCCTAGATTTATGATCTATGAAGATAGTATCTTGAAATTTCAGGTTGTGTCCCGAATAATCTGAAGTTGAGGCAGAGAATTCTTCGAGAAGGCCATGCTACGCCCTACTCAATCCATCCTGGAACGAGTAAGATGTACAAGGACTTGAAGCAAAATTTTTGGTGGAATAATATGGAGAAATATGTCACGGAGTTCGTATTGCAATGTTTGACGTGTCAACAAGTCAAGATCGAACATCAACGACCGGAAGGGTTGTTGAAGCCGCTTCCCATTCCCGAGTGGAAGTGGGAAGATATCTCCATGGATTTCATCACGGGGATGCCGAGGTCTAGAGCCAGAATGAATATGATCTGGGTAACCGTTGATTGACTAACCAAGTCTGCACATTTCCTTGGTATTAAGGATACTTGGGGATTGGAGAGATTAGCCCGAACCTGTATAGCCGAGATTGTAAGATTGCATGGTACCCCTAAAACTATTATTTCTGATCGAGATGGTCGTTTCGTGTCATATTTCTGGTAAGCAGTTTATCAGGCCTTAGGCACCAAGTTGAGTTTGAGTATGTCTTTTCACCCTCAGTCGGACAGTCAGACTGAGCGGACAATCTAGACGTTGGAGGATATGTTGCGGGCTTGTGCCCTAGACTGGAGTAATGATTGGCAACTTCATTTGCCATTGATCGAGTTTGCCTACAATAATAGTTGGCATGCCTCGATCAAAATGACACCAATTGAGGCGCTTTATGGTAGGCGGTGTAGATCGCCATTATGTTGGGATGAGGCTTCGGAGCTAGTCGGAATGGAACCGGATATGTTGATGGAAACTAAAGAGAATATTGCTATTATCCGAGACCGGTTGTTATATGGCCGGGGTTGGTTGCACCACTCTGAAAGAATACCAAGACAGGGCTTTGGCGTATGACATGTTGTGTTCCCACAACTACACCACAGACGAGCCGAAGAAGCAAAAGACCACTGGTAATTTGTCTGGTTCTAAGGGCGGCAACTTTCAGAGACCTCAGTCAGCTAACCATTCTGCTTCGGGCACCTCAACTCGCCTGGTGACCTGTTTTAATTGTGGTAATCGAGGCCACATCAATCGAGAGTGCAACTTCCCACCTCTAAAGTGTCACACTTGTGGTCAGATGGGACACAGGGCAGTCTATTGCCCCGAACAAGATAAGATTTTGGATACTCGGGTTTCCGCCCCAGCACTTAGAGATCAGAGTATGAATTAGCGGCAATCAGTTAGCCAGTCACAGCAGGGTTACAGCAGAGGTCGGGGACGGAGTCAGACCGCTAGAGAAGGAGATTCTAGCATCAGTTTGGCACACCCATGAGTTTATGAGATGCGTCGAGCAGATGAACCTGATGCGGCGGTGGACTCAGGTACCATTCATATCCTATCTCATCCAGTTCGAGTTTTAATTCTGGTGCTACACATTCTTTCATGTCCTTGGATTGTGTACGCCGTTTGAATATAAATTGTATGACTCCTTGCGATCCTTTCATTGTGAAACTGCCTAGCGGGGATAGAATCATGGGGAATCGGGAGATTCGAGATTTTTCGATGAGCATAACAGGTATTGATTGGTTATTGAATTTGATTATAGTTGATATCGAGGGCGAGGATTTGATCCTCGGTGAGGACTGGCTTGAGAGTCACTAAGCGATCATGAATTACCGCACTAAGGTTATCACTATGATGACTAAAGACGGTTCTGAGTACTCATTCATGGGACATAAATTGGGTCAACTAAGTTGCTCATCAGCGCTATGAAGACTGTAAAACTATTGAATAAAGGTTGCACGAGCTATTGGTGTTATGCTCTGAAGTCAGAAAGGAATGGAGTCGATTTCTCTTCAATTCCATTTGCTAATGAGTATCCATACGTCTTTCCAGACGATCTTTCGGGATTACCGCCTGATCGAGAGATAGAATTTTTGGTTGATTTAGAGCCCGACGCGACTGATTTTTAAGGCGCCTTATCGTATGGCACATTCGGAAATGCAAGAATTAAAGAATCAATTGGGAGAAGGGTACATTAGATCGAGCGCTTCACCTTGGGGCGCACCTGTTCTGTTTGTGAGAAAGAATGATGCTTCACTACGTTTATGTATCGATTAATGTGAGCTAAACAAGGTGACCATCAAGAACAAGTATTCGTTACCTCGTATAGATGATTTATTTGATCAGTTGCAGGGAGCCGCAGTATTCTCAAAAATTGACTTGAGATCGGGGTACTACCTGTAACACCCCCAGAATCTAACCGGGAATATTACACGCCGCAGAACCTCTCCGTGAGGATCCACCAGGCTAAACATCGAAACAACATAATACATTACTTGCCGACATGGCATAATCACGAACTATTAGACCGATTTGGTCTTTTATCACTGTCTTAAAAATCAAAAATACATAACCCTATCTAGACTCATACTCACGCAAGGGTAAAATATTTCAAAACATAGACAATACGGCAGCGAAAAAAGACAATACAATAGACTCTGACTAAGTAAACCCAAAACTGGCCTTCGTGTAATTAGTATCATTTGTCATTCATCATCCCACGTACCGATCCTGTGACTTGCTCCCGAAAACCTACATGTACCTGGACACAATACAGATATCCACCCCCGATTACTCGGGGGTTAGCAAAACTCCACTCTTTCGCTAGTGCAAGTATAAAGTGCAAATACGAGCCATACACAACACATTCCGAGAATACAACGAAAGACTTCCCGAGATATATCATTTAATTAAAATAGTTCAAGTCTTGAAAGTAGAAACGAAACAAGTAAGCACTTTCAAAACAATTCCAAATCTCGGGAGTTTTGAAAACATTAGAAATTGAAAAGTTCTTAATTCCTCGAAAGCCACTTAGGGTCACAGCCCCAAAGTTCATTTTCCAAAATACAAATCCGTTAACAAAACACGGGGTCCATGGCCCAACCATTTCGATCACAAAACACAGGGCCCATGACCCGATCATCCACTGCAATTCACTTATAAGGACACATTACACATAACACATTATTCTTATGCCATTCTAGCCAAACACCAAGACTCGATATATAATGTATCTCGACCCCCAAAGCATTGTGATACTCCGGACATATCACAATAGTCATCAAAACATCAACATCAACATCACCAAAAACCACACCTGGTAACCCGTGGCCGTACCCATTAGTATTGGCCCCCAGAGGCCCCGTCGGACCGTCCCCGGGTGGGAAACCACTTCCGCAGCCGTACCCATTAGTATCGGCCCCCAGAGGTCCCGTCGAACCGTCCCCAGGTGGAAGAACATCAACACACGCACCCAAGTCCACTTCCGTGCCCGTACCCATTAGTATCGCCCCCCATAGGCCACACATGTCATCCCCGGGTGGAAGAACAACTCACAGATTAGAAAACCACAACTCTCAAAGGTCAAACACACAAAATTTATATAGTCGAGGTACCTTGTTGGAATGGCCATATTATCCAACACGTACTCATGAACCAGAACTATAACAATTCACAAGGAAGCACAAGATCTCAACAGCACCGAACGACGCAACCAATATCACACAAACTCACATATTCATCCATAACCACGTGACTCCAAGCACATAATTTGACAAAAGAATTACACTTTACATTTACCGGCGACATAATCATACATAATGACATCACACGGAAGTAAGGTGATCCTATACTCGACACTAGCACACATATTCAACTAAGCATATTAATTCCCGACACACACGGGTCACCTTTAAAAAAAACATGATGGTAAATATACCGATTCTTTTGAAAAATGGTTATAAATATTTATTTAGCACATATCGACGATAAGCAACCATTATATCCACAAAACACGTAATGTATGGGCAAGATACTTGCCTAGATAATTGATACTAGACATTCCGAAGAACACGGCTCAACCGGAAACATCAAACACCTACAATTCTCCAGCAAAGACAATGAATACACCCACGATCGGAAAGCTTGAAGAAAACGACGAACGGAAGAGTTCCGACTCGAGCTCTTTGTGAGGAATCTTACCCTAACATCATACCATCAATAAATTAACGCCGTGTCTACCGCCGTGTCTCGGCAGGCCTGCTAGTCCTGGCCGACCCGGCGTAGGACACGGCGCTCGGCAGCGCCGTTTCGCATAGGTCCGGCCAGAAAACCTCCGGTTGCAAAACGACTCCGACACGAACCGAAAAATACGATAGGACCACAACAACGATCCGGAAGAAGATGAATAATAACAAAACAGGACATACGATTAGCTCAGCTTACGAAACAGAAAGTCGTACCCGACGAATATCACAATCCAGTCTATCATGCCAGATCAAGAAATCGTCCACAGAACAAAATGACCGGCACAACTGGCAAAATTGAAAAATAACCAAAACCGAGAATCTCGGGTATTACATTCTACCCTCCTTAAAAGAAGTTTCGTCCCGAAACTTAAAACATGAAACAATCCAGACAGAGCAACTCTAGATGACACATGATTCCGATAACTTGAAGATCGGGAAAGACGATACGAAGGCAACCACCCCAAAACTTTGGGAAATTACAAAATGGCCCAAACGCCTGAAACATCACGATAAGACAACGTATAACCAAACCGAACTTCACAAAACGTCTAACAAGGTTAAACAGACTTATGGGGAAATACGAACAACAATTTCGAACAAGATTCGCAAGAATCGATCTCAAATGCGGAAAAGTCGCCAAAAAGCACGGAACTCAGCAAAACGACACTGAAACGAACTCGGATGTTAACAAGTGTAGAATGAAATATTCACAGAAGGACGAAACGGTCACAGGCGATCCGTTAAAATGGACTCCTGCCAAAAAAGAAATTTACCGAAAATCGAAAATTGCGGATATTACATCATATCACCTTTAAAAGAGGTTTCGTCCCCGAAACCTAAACAACGAGAACGAAATGCTGGAATAGCGACCTTCTCGGCCATATCTTCTTGGTCCTGCATATGATCTCCATGACCAACTGTACCGCGGTCACGACCGCATCCTCTGTCCCTCGGCATACTAAGTGGATTCTCACTCGATACGATGCCACAACTTCACAAAAATAACATGCTAAAGTATCAACTGAGCACGACAATATCACATAAGGTAACTACTAACAACTCGATAAGAAAATCCACGAGGTATTCTTTTAAATGATATCATTTGAAAATCTTTGGATATGCGTGCTCTACAAAGTAAAACTTTAAAAGTATTTTTGGTACCTCGGGTTGCTTCATCAAAACTTTTAAACAACAGACTTTAACCGTCTCATTTTGAAATCATTGGCTAAATAATATTTTTTGTGCAACCGGCATTGTCAAAATCACCATGCCACCACACACCAGCATTACGTTAATAACAACAAGGTAGCCACGCAAGGTCATCAAACCATTCGTACATACTTTAATCAATACAGGAAACTTTCTCAAATCCGAGTTTGAACTTTACATCGAGTGAGATTTTTCATCTTTCACTATATATTTTTGAAAATAAAAATCATATTGGTTTTTGAAATAAAATATTTTTATGATGTGAAAGATTTTTTGAAAATCATTTACTCGAATTATTTGAGAATACAACAATACGTAAAAATCATTTTCGAAAATTCTCCCAACACTACACAAACATCAATGACGGTAATATTTTACAAAATATTCAATGTACTTTAAAACAACTCTTTCAAATACCGTCGAGGTTTTATTTGAGAATCCTAGGTCGGCTCGCAAATTTCAAACAATTTCCAAAATTCATACGAAGCCGCCGACTTAATCGCGACGTCAAATTAGTTTCAAAAATTGATTTTATCGCAACTTGCACAAACTTATGAAAGTTTTAGGAAAAACATTTTCGAACACACACACAACAGACATAATTTATCAAATTACTGAACAAAATCAATTATCACTTAGCGCAACGAAAAGTCATACACATGTTCACACAAAACAGTTGCCATCACTAGGCAACACAAGTAGAATACAATTACAGGTGATCGACTGCCAAGGTTAGGCCTAACAGTTAAAAGAAACGCGCGCTACAACAAATATTTAGCGTGCGCTACCCATGCTGCATTAGCGCGCGCTAGCCTCACACTTAGCGTGCGCTAATTGTCCTTTTTCAGCAACATGATTGCGAATATATATACGACATTACTAGAATCGAAGGTCACAAATAAACAACAAAAACATTCGAATCTCGAAGCCATCGATTCACATAATTACAACACCTCATGAGTAACCATCAAAAGGCAATTGTCATTCAAAACCGAAATTTCTCCTCTCAGCATGGAGGGTTATCTCAAAGTGCACATACCGAATGACTCGGCGTTCACACAACCATCTTAATTATAAAACTGGGCACCATCGTCCAAACGACGATAACATCATCAATACACATCTTCTGACTAACATCTACGAAACCGAAAAGTTACAAACGAGAGTCATGTCTTGAGTATATTTTGTAGACCTCATTTGAGTTAAAAACTCGTGTTTTGAAAACTTATAGTTTGAGATGAAAATGAAATATCGGTAGTTGAAGTCTCAAAAATTTTGACCTTGAGGTCATCATACAAAAATCAAAAAAATTCCTCCCTTGGAGAACATTTTAAAAATTTACGTGGCTCCCCGGAAGCCTTCAAACTAAAAATTACAAGATTGTTACTCTTGCAAGAAAAACAGTTCATACAAGGGTACATTTAGCAATATTATTCTTCATTCTAGCACAAAACGGGAATTAACAAATATATGTCACTTACTCACGATGCACCTTCAAATATTACTACATAACACAGAATCACACAGGCTCGTATAGCTCGTGGTACAACCTATAGTAGGGAGACTTACATCTACAGATCGCACGAAGATGATGGCTGCACCCTGATACTAATCACGGCCGACATTCCAAAGAACGCGTCGCGACACGACATTAGTCAGACTCAATCTGACAAGACAAGACCCAACAATACACGACTGGACCCGACAGCCTAGGTTTCCGCAACCTAAGCTCTGATACCATAAATGTAACACCCCCAGAATCTAACCGGGAATATTACATGCCGCAGACCCTCTCCGTAAGGATCCACCAGGCTAAACATTGAAACAACATAATACATTACATGCCGACATGGCATAATCACGAACCATTAGACCAATTTGGTCTTTTATCACTATCTTAAAAATAAAAAATACATAACCCTATCCAGAATCATACCCACGCAAGGGTAAAATACTTCAAAACATAGACAATACGGCAGCGAAAAAAGACAGGACAATGGAATCCGACTAACTGAACCCAAAACTGGCCTTCGTGTGATTAGTATCATTCGTCATTCATCATCCCACGTACCGATCCTGTGACTTGCTCCCGAAAACCTGCATGTACCTGGACACAAAACAGATATCCACCCCCCGATTACTCGGGGGTTTGCAAAACTCAACTGTTTCGCTAGTGCAAGTATAAAGTGCAAATACAAGCCATACACAACACATTCCAAGAATATAGCGAAAGACTTCCCGAGATATATCATTTAATTAAAATAGTTCAAGTCTTAAAAGTAAAAACGAAACAAGTAAGCACTTTGAAAACAATTCCAAATCTCGGGAGTTTTGAATACATTAGAAATTGAAAAGTTCTTAATTCCTCGAAAGCCACTTAGGGTCACAGCCCCAAAGTTCATTTTCCACAATACAAATCCGTTAACAAAACACGGGGTCCATGGCCCAACCATTTCGATCACAAAACACAGGGCCCACGACCCGATCATCCACTGCAATTCACTTACAAGGACACATTACACATAACACATTATTCTTATGCCATTCTAGCCAAACACCAAGACTCGATATATAATGTATCTCGACCCCGAAAGCATTGTGATACTCCGGACATATCACAATAGTCATCAAAACATCAACATCAACATCACCAAAAACCACACCTGGTAACCCGTGGCCGTACCCATCAGTATCGGCCCCCAGAGGCCCCGTCAGACCGTCCCCGGGTGGGAAACCACTTCCACAGCCGTACCCATTAGTATCGGCCCCCAGAGGTCCCGTCGAACCGTCCCCATGTGGAAGAACATCAACACACACACCCAAGTCCACTTTCGTGGCCGTACCCATTAGTATCGGCACCTAGAGGCCACACATGCCATCCCCGGGTGGAAGAACAACTCACAGATTACAAAACCACAACTCTCAAAGGTCAAACATACAAAATATATATAGTCGAGGTACCTTGCTAGAATGGCCATATTATCCAACACGTACTCACGACCTAGAGCTATAACAATTCACAAGGAAGCACAAGACCTCAACAGCACCGAACGATGTTGTGTCGAGAATTATACTCTCCCACCGGCGATCGCCTCGGAGATCGGGCGACCTAGCCATTACCGAGCAGCCGAGGCAGAACTGCCGACCAGCGACCAGGCGGCCTAGCCTTAGCCCCGCAGACAAGATGTATCGGCCAACCGAAGGTCCCAGGACAAGTCCTGGTGCCGAACGATCGACATCAAATACGATCGTCTCTCGGTACTTGGCGATCGACTCTTGGCGACCGACTAGCGGATGATCATCTCTCGGCACTTGCCGACCGACCCTTGGTGACCGACCGATGTCGACCCTCAGCGACTGGTTGATGCCGACCTTCAGTGACCAGTTAGAGACGACCGCTTCATGCCGATAGTCATCCAGTCGGCAAAGGCCGAGCCTCAGGACAGACACCACGTGCAGAGCCGAGATAAGATCCGCGTATCACGGATCATTGACCACAGCCTATCAGCATCTTTCCACCATCCGACAGGCCCGCTGAAAGTTGTCAGTTGGATCGCATGTGACAGTGACTCCGGGCGCGTGCTGGCTCCTCATTGGACCGCACAGCTGGCTGCCAGCATCTACCTTGGACTTTAGGCCGACAGCCCGTGTGATCGCCCCATTATAATATTGGCCGGCAAACAATCGCCCCATTATTATAATGGCCGAAAGGCGATCGCCCGCCAGAAGACAAGGCACCGCTGCCCCTATATATACAAGGCTCCCTGCAGTTGGACTTCTCTCGGATTCCTCTCGGATTTTTGCTCACTAAGCTAGCATTATCGCGATTTCAGCATACAACACACAACACTTGGCTTTCTCCAACTCTTGGCAACAACTATCTTTCGGTACTTACTTCTCTCGGCCTCTCTCATCAAGCAGACGATCGACAGGGATGAAGAACACCGAGCTTCGCTCAAGAGCCGGATTAACAGAGTCTTTTTACACTCATTGTATTTAGATTTCTCACATTAATACTTGTATCCACGAATATTTGTATTAATAACATCTCGCGAGAGCATTCAAGCCCGGGCCTAACAAACCCGGCAAATCTTGTGTTTATTCATATTCTCTCGGAAGTGCTCCCGCAAATTGTTTTTTGTTGTCCGTCTTCCAGCAGTATTTAATCTTCGGATAAATATTTTGGGCAACAACAATTGGCGCTAGAAGAAGGGGATCTAACCCTCAAATTTTTATTCCTATTGTCTCGAAGAATACTCACTGTTCTCGGGGCATATACTTGAAGTGACACTCACTGCACTTCAAAGAATTCAGAAATCATGTCTTCCGCCTCCGCGTCGAAGAAAGCCATTGGCCAACCGGCCAGACGCCTCGTTCCATCCCAGTCCGAGCCACAGCCGATGGTGAAAGGTAGCCGCCGCGGTCAGAGACGCTCGATCCCGTCCCTGGACGGCAGCCCAAGCCTCTCGCTCGATCAGTTCCGAACCAAGGAACAGATCGAAGAGGCCCTGACCGTCCTTCAGGAGCGACGGAGTACTCTCGATGCACCTCCCGCTATCACCCCCTCGGCCATCCGCCGGAAGTCCAAGCGGAAGCTCAAGGCATTACTGGCCGAGCGATCGCCAGGAGGCTCTCGTCCGCAAGAAGAGGCGCTCACCAGCCGGGGCACCTCTGTCTTCGATCGCCTGGGCAGTGACCCGTCTTGGCGACCGGGGCAGTCCGGCCCCAGCTACGAGACGACGGAGTTTGAGTCCGTCAACAGGAGCTCGGCTTACCCAACTCCTATAAGGTAGCCAGTCGTCTGGCTCCCCCTCGCCAAATAGCCGAGGTCAGCAGCAGCGGAGTCCGGAGATCGGTACGCGATCGCCTCGTCTCCCGCTCCCAAAGCCGATCCGCAAGGGACCGAGCCACGGCGATGGCCGCAATGCAATGTCAGATCGACGACATGAAGGCGCTCCTGGAATCCAGGGCAGGTGCCAAGAAGACGAATGCCGAGCCAAGCGAGCCGCTCGCGATCGACATCGAGCTCGCCCCCGTGCAGCACAAGATCGCTCCTCCTCAAACACCCTTGTACGAGGGGCGATCGGACCCCCAAATGCACCTGAGCAAGTTCAACATCTACATGACCGGGTGTGGGGCATCAGACGCGACCAGGTGCCGAATGTTCCCTATGACGCTGGACGACCTCGCCTACCGGTGGTACACCTCATTGCCACCTCGGTCCATTGGCTCCTTTAACCAGCTGGCACACGTCTTCACGGAGTACTTCGCCACCAGGGTCGCTCGACCAGAAGGTCCCCTTCGCATGATGCAAATCAACCAGGGAGAAGAAGAGTCCGACTCGGACTACATCGACCGGGTAGGCGTGATCATCCTCAACGACAAGCCCGTAAGCGATGAGATCGCCCTCTACGCGGTCCTAGGAGGATTCCATGGTCTTTCGCCGATGTTCAGGCATCTCACGAAGAACCAACCTGCGACCTACGCAGCCTTCCGAGCTAGAGCCGCCGACTTTCTGGCAAGACAAAGGTTTCTCCTCAGCCTATGAGCAGCGCGATCGGCGCCCGAACGACGATCTCACGCCCGATCGTCGTTACCAACCTATGAATAATGCGATCGGCAGTCGAGCGACGATCACCAGTATTCCAGCCCGATCGCCAATCATCAAGTTACATCAGCAACCCGGAGGACACGATCGCCATCTACAGTCCAGCATCTAACATGACGGACTAAGGCATAAGATCTCCTCCACCGCACATCATAAAGCCATGGTCCTGGTAGTCGATGGAACCGGCTGCTTCGGCCATGCAAGGTCCCTTTCGGCCGAGATCACCCGCCCTTCGTTTAAATACGAGGCCGGCGTAGTCTGAGGGCTCTCCAAAATTAATCAGTGGACACGATCGCCCGCCCTCAAGGTTCATCATCTAAGATGATCTACCCGGACAATGCGACACGTGCCACAACCCCCGTCTCAACGTACACCGTCGAGGTTCGCTATCTTCATGGTGGGCCGAGGTGGAAGCAGAGCTAACAAGCCGCGGGCGTGGAGTTGAATCATCCGATGCTGCCCCGCGCAAGGACTCCTCTAGACCAAGACCGCACGCCCTTCGTTTAAATACGAGGCGAGGTGCAGCCTAACAGAGGACCCTCATAATAAAGTAAGTCACGAGACACTCAATGTCTTCACGCATCAAGACACGGTCATAGAGTCGGTCCATCGAACTCTGCGACTGTGCACGATTCCTCAAACGAGCGAAACCATTAGGTTTCTGAGGGGGATCGGCCAATGTTGTTTTTTGCAGGTACAAGACCGAAAGATAGCTAGCCAATCGACCATGATAGCCCAAGTCCGAATCCTAAGTCAGCTCAACAAGATCGCTCGTCCTCATCTTACACGATCGCCAGCAAGAACCACCTCACCCCATGTCTTCAACATCGGAGCAAGCTGGGGGGCAATTGTTGTGTCGAGAATTATACTCTCCGACCGGCGATCGCCTCGGAGATCAGGCGACCTAGCCATTGCCAAGCAGCCGAGGTAGAACTGCCGACCAGCGACCAGGCGGCCTAGCCTTAGCCCCGCAGACAAGATGTATCGGCCAACCGAAGGTCCCAGGACAAGTCCTGGTGCCGATCGATCGACATCAAATACGATCGTCTCTCGGTACTTGGCGATCGACTCTTGGCGACCGACTAGCGGATGATCATCTCTCGGCACTTGCCGACCGACCCTTGGTGACCGACCGATGCCGACCCTCAGCGACTGGCCGATGCCGGCCTTCAGTGACCAGTTATAGATGACCGCTTCATGCCGATAGTCATCCAGTCGGCAAAGGCCGAGCCTCAGGACATACACCACGTGCAGAGCCGAGACAAGATCCGCGTATCACGGATCATTGACCACAGCCTGTCAGCATCTTTCCACCAGCCGACAGGCCCGCCGAAAGTTGTCAGTAGGACCGCATGTGACAGTGACTCCGGACGCGTGCTGGCTCCTCATTGGACCGCACAGCTGGCTGCCAACATCTACCTTGGACTTTAGGCCGACAGCCCGTGTGATCGCCCCATTATAATATTGGCCGGCAGACGATCGCCCCATTATTATAATGGCCGAAAGGTGATCGCCCGCCAGAATACAAGGCACCGCTGCCCCTATATATACAAAGCTCCCTGCACTTGGACTTCTCTGGGATTCCTCTCGGATTTTTGCTCACTAAGCTAGCATTATCGCGATTTCAGCATACAACACACAGCACTTGGCTTTCTCCAACTCTTGGCAACAGCTATCTTTCGGTACTTGCTTCTCTCGGCCTCTCTCATCAAGCAGACGATCGGCAGGGACGAAGAACACCGAGCTTCGCTCAAGAGCCGGATTAACAGAGTCTTTTTACACTCATTGTATTTAGATTTCTCACATTAATACTTGTATCCACGAATATTTGTATTAATAACATCTCGCGAGAGCATTCAAGCCCGGGCCTAACAAACCCGGCAAATCTTGTGTTTATTCATATTCTCTCGGAAGTGCTCCCGCAAATTGTTGTTTGTTGTCCGTCTTCCACCAGTATTTAATCTTCGGATAAATATTTTGGGCAACAACAAACGACACAACCAATATCACACAAACTCACATATTCATCCATAACCACGTGACTCCAAGCACATAATTTGACAAAATAATTACACTTTACATTTACCGACGACATAATCATACATAATGACATCACACGGAAGTAAGGTGATCCTATACTTGACACTAGCACACATATTCAACTAAGCATATTAATTCCCGACACACACGGGTCACCTTTAAAAAAAACATGATGGTAAATATACCGATTCTTTTGAAAAATGGTTATAAATATTTATTTAGCACATATCGACGATAAGCAATCATTATATCCACAAAAACACGTAATATATGGGCAAGATACTTGCCTCGATAATTTATACTAGACACTCCGAAGAACACGGCTCAACCGGAAACCTCGAACACCTACAATTCTCCGGCGAAGACAATGAATACACCCACGATCGGAAAGCTTGAAGAAAACGACGAACGGAAGAGTTCCGACTCGAGTTCTTTGCGAGGAATCTGACCCTAACATTATACCATCAATAAATTAACGAACGAATGAGGAAGAATAATCGTAGAACGCTCGGATTCTCTTTGTCACATTTTATCGAACACCTTCAAGGCGTCAATAAGATACTCAATAAAAAGACAAATCCATTGCAATACAACCGTGGAATAACAAGGAATTCGATATAATATAGCTTAACAATCATCAATCCATCACTATTCTGAGTTAAAATGGGTTAAACGGACAAATTGAACAAAATCCCCAAAACTAGATTTTAAGAAAACTTACCCTGATTCGGTCGATCAGAGCAAGTTATGGAAGGATTATTCGATGTTATGGACTTAGGAATTTCGTGTTTTGGATAGATTAACAACATATTTTTGGTTTCCCCAAGACTTGGCTGCGGAAGGATTGAAAACAAAATGTGAAAAATGAGTGAAACCCGACTGCTCTGCCATATTTATACCCCTGCCGAACACGGCGCAGCAAACGGCCCAGACCAGCGCCGTGTCTACCGCCGGGTTGCGGGTCTGTGTGCGACCTGACCAACACGGTGCAACACCCGGCACAAGGTTCCTGCGCGTATGTATCGGCCGTGTCCGACACGGCGCAAAACTTGCGCGGGTTCTCGACCGTGTCTCGGCAGGCCTGCTAGTCCTGGCTGACCCGGCACAGGACACGGCGCTCGGCAGCGCAGTTTTCACCGCCATTTCGCACAGGTCTGGCCAGAAAACCTCCGGTTGCAAAACGACTCCGACACGAACCGAAAAATACGGTAGGACCACAACAACAATCCAGAAGAAGACGAATAATAAAAAAATAGGACATACGATTAGCTCAACTTACAAAACAGAAAATCGTACACGACGAATATCACAATCCGGTCTATCATGCCGGATCAAGAAATCGTCCACAGAACAAAATGACCGGCACAACCGGCAAAATTCAAAAATAACCGGAACCGAGAATCTCGGGTATTACACTACCAGCTTAGAGTGAAATAGTCCGACGTTCCGAACACTACTTTTAGGACGAGATACGGACACTATGAATTTGTAGTCATGCCTTTTGGACTGGCTAATACACCGGCAATATTCATGCAACTGATGAACAAAATATTCATTGAGTACCTTGATAAATGTGTGGTCGTCTTTATTGACGATATCTTGATTTATTCTCGAGATGAGGAGGAGCATGCCCGATACTTGCGTTTGATACTAGATGTTTTGAGAGTCGAGTGCCTTTATGCGAAATTCTCAAAATCTGAGTTCTGGTTGAAGGAAGTTATGTATCTCGGCCATGTGGTTTCGGCTGAAGGGGTTCGTGTAGACCCGCAGAAGATTGAGGCAGTGCTAAATTGGGCACCACCTAATAATGTCAAGGAAGTTCGTAGCTTTTGGGGCTTGCTGGGTATTACCGTCGGTATATCGAGGGATTCTCGAAACTCGCTCGGCTGCTTATGCAATTACTTCAGAAGACAGAAAAGTTTGCTTGGACTGTTGAGAGACAGCAAAGCTTCGATGAGTTGAAGAGACGTTTGACCTCAGAGCCGATTTTAGCTTTACCACAGGGTAGTGAAGGATTTGCAGTTTATAGTGGCGCTGCAGGACAAGGGCTTGGATGTGTGCATATGCAGCACGATAAAACGATAGCATTTGCATCAAGGCAGTTGAAGCCGTATGAGATGAACTATCCTAATCGTGATTTAGAATTGGCCGCAATTGTTTTCGCACTTAAGATTTGGCGGCATTATTTTTATGGCTCTTCATGTCGGATTTATACCGATCACAAGATTTTCAAGTACATCTTCATTCAGAAAGAGTTTAATATGAGGCAGCGACGTTGGTTGGAATTGATCAAGGATTATGATTTGGAAATTCTTTACCATCCGGGGAAGGCCAATGTCGTCGCGGGCACTTTGAGCCATAAATCGGCATCACTTCAGATGCTCGAGGTTCTTACACCCCAGACGAAGATTCGTCAGGATTTGATCGAGCAAGGTATAGAAGTTTGGCTTCAAAGAGTACAGGGACATTTGTGTACCTTCGAAATTACTTCGTCCTTGGTTGATGACATCAAAGGGAAACAGTGGAGTGACTCGATGATTTCCCAACTGAAGGAAGATGTAATTAAGGGAAAAACCCCTGGATTTATGATACATGAAGACAGTATCTTGAGATTTTAGGGCAGGCTTTGTGTCCCGAATAATCTGGAGTTGAGGCAGAGAATTCTACGAGAAGCCCATGCTAAACCTTACTCAATCCACCCTGGAACGAGTAAGATGTACAAGGTCTTGAAGCGAAATTTTTGGTGGAATAATATGAAGAAAGATGTCACGGAGTTCGTATTGCGATGTTTGACATGTTAACAAGTCAAGATCAAACATCAACGACCAGCATGGTTGTTGAAGCCGTTTCCCATTCCCGAGTGAAAGTGGGAAGACATCTCCATGGATTTCATCACGGGGATGCCGAGGTCTATATCCGGAATGAATATGATCTGGGTAATCGTTGATCGACTAACCAAGTCTGCACATTTTCTTGGTAATAGGGATACTTGGGGACCAGAGAGATTGGCCCGAACCTTTATAGCCAAGATTATAAGATTGCATGGTTCCCCTAAAACTATTGTTTCTGATCTAGATGGTCGTTTCGTGTCACATTTCTGGCAATCGGTCCATCTGGCCTTGGGCACCGATTTGAGTTTGAGTACGTCTTTTCATCCTCAGTCGGACGGTCAGGCTGAACGTACAATCCAGACGTTGGAGAATATGTTGCGGGCTTGTGCCCTAAACTGGAGTAATGATTGGGAACTTCATTTGCCGTTGATCGAGTTTGCCTACAATAATAGTTTGCATGCGTTGATCAAAATGGCACCATTTGAGGCCATTTATGGTAGGCGGTGTAGATCGCCATTATGTTGGGATGAGGCTTCAGAGTTAGTTGGAGCGGAACTGGATATGTTGATGGAAACCAAAGAGAAGATTTCTATTATCCGAGACCGTTGTTGACTACCTAGAGCCGTCAGAAATCTTATGCCGATACTCGACGTCGACCATTGGAATTCGAAGTTGGAGACCATGTTCTACTCAAGGTATCGCCGACCAAAGGAGTTTTTCTCTTCGGGAAAAAGGAGAAACTTAGTCCGAGGTATATCAGACCGTTTGAAATTTTGGACAGGGTTGGATATTTAGCTTATCACTTGGAGTTTCCTCCAGCTCTGAGTCATGTCCATAGCGTTTTTCATGTTTCCCAGTTGAGAAAGTACATGCTGGATCCAAGTCATATTATCGACTATAGTGAGATTGATGTAGCCGAGGATGTTACCTTTCTAGAGAGACCGGTGAAGATCCTTGAACGTCATGAGAAGCAGCTTCGGCACAAAACCATTCCGTTGGTAAAGATGCAATGGCCAAGACATGGAGTCGAGGAACCGACTTGGGAGATGGAAGAGAATATGCCATCGGGATATCCCGAACTTTTTATTTCTTAAGTTTTAGGACGAAACTTCTTTTCAGATGGGGATAATGTAATAACCGTACTTTCCGTGAGTTTTTTGGCTTTGACGTTCTTTCACTTTTGTCGCTCTTGTAAGCACTTATTGAGATGTTGTTGTTGTCGATTTTAGAGTTTCGTACCTTTCGGGACATGTTCGTATTGATTGGACCTTGCAGCGATGTTTTGAGTGAGGCAGATAGCATACGCTAGGCCTAAGCTAACGCACGCTATTTCTGTTGAGTGGCACCCGCTATCTTCGCCTGTAGCGCACGCTAATGGTCTGGGCTTGGCAGAGACAGTAGTTGGGTTCTGCCCTCTGGACTAGTAGTTAGCGCACGCTAGTCATGAGCTAACGCACGTTATTTGTGTTGAGTAGCGCACGCTAGCATCGCCTATAGCGCATGCTAATGGGTTGAGTTTGGCAGGGGCAGTGGGGTGATTCTTGCTCTCTGGACTAATAGTTAACGCACGCTAGGCGTGAGCTAGCGCACGTTATAGGTATTACGTAGCGCGCGCTAGTGACGGATATAGCGCACGCTAGCGAGATGGGCAATGAGTTTGGAATTATTGCATGATAACAGTTAGCGCACGCTAAGGATGTGGTAGTGCACGTTAACGTCGCAGGTCAGAAGCTACTGGACTACCGGGTGACCCCATGTTCTTTGTCATTTTTCATCTCTTTTCTTTATTTCCGACGAGAGAGCACGAGAGGGTGATTCGGAGGCGATTTGGGTGCAATTTCATCAGCTATCATCATCTTGGTTGAATAACAAAGATTATACAACATCTAATATATTTCTTCTCTCCAAATCAAGGTAAATTCCTTAGAACCCTAATTAGGGAATTTTTGGGGATTTTTCTTATATCCGTCCAATTTATCCATTTTGAAGCTTGAAATCCTTGGGATTATATTGTATCTACCCCGTACCCACGTCCTATTTACAATTATATGGATGTTTTTGTATATTATTTGAATTAGAGAGGGTCTGGATGATTTCCAACCTCTAGATAATTATTCTTGGAGAATTGTAAATCGTAGGCGGGTTTCGGGAGTTTCCCCGTGTGAATCGAGTATGGATTATTAATCATCGTATTCCTTACAATATCATTTAGGTGCCGGAAGTGCATTATTGGACCTATCGATCTTGTACGCTTTTCCTCCCGATTCTCGGTGTCCCAAAGACAAGTACATGTTTTATGATTGTACGTTTTTTACTTTGAAAGTGAGGTATATGAATTGTGTGATTTTATATATTCACTCTGGGAGGAACTGACGGGTCCTCGGAGGGTTTCATTGCCTTTGGTGCGGTTCCATGAATATTTTTAGGTTAACCACTCCGGGAGGGTCCGACGGGGCCTCGGAGGGTTCCGTTGCTTCTGGTGCGGTTCAACGGTTAATCACATATGTATTGACATGAAATGATATGAAATTTAGTTATTCCGGAATACTAGTCTTGAGTTGATGAAATGATGATTACGTTTACTTTATTGTCGAGAAGTATTGTGTTTCATATTCGATATACTTGTACTAGCACTACGCCATAAATGGCCTTCGGCAACCACATAACTGTGTTACCTTAGACCCAATTTGCTGTTGCCACAGACCCAAAATGGGCAAAGGTAGCATTTTAGATAAGTTGCTCTGTGAGAAGTAGCCTTTGGACTCAAAGGCAACATGTGGATCATCCTAAGCTAACATAGGATTATTTGTTACAAAAGAACTATACAGCAATATCCTAAGGACCCTACAGCAACATCATATTCGTGTTGCAATAGACTTTATAATTTTGTAAAATATATAGACTATTTAGTGGATTCCACATGTGGGGCCCATTTTGTGGGTCCCACAAGCCGGCCCCACCGGTGGGACCCACTTAATGGGGTCAGCTGGTTGGGCCCATATGTGGGACCCACTTTTATTGGGCCTGTTAGCGGGGCCTACTATGTGGGGACCACAGGTGGGACCACAAAATGTGCAGCAATTTTTAGTCTATTACAACACCTATATTACCAATTGCAACACACTAAGTGTTACCAATGAAAGGCATTTGCAACATATATATATAGTACCGAAGGTAACACCTTCAATTTAACAAAATAAAAATGTAAATTTTAAATTTAGCATTTCCCATTAAAAAACCAACAAACCAATTCACAGAAAGCATCTACATCATCCAACTACATAATCCCATCATAAAAAAACCAACTATATCCAATCACAAAACCAACCAACTACATCACCAACTACACATATACAAGTACTAGAAGAAAATAACTTAGTCATTTTTAACCAACCACATCGCAATGTCATACGCGAGATAGAAAAACCAGTACTAGTTCAAAAGGTACTGTCATAAAGCAGTGGACATCTAACACTAATATACAAAAAGACTCTAGGAAACTATTCTGTGGAAAACTTGTTCAATTAGCCAAGGGATTAGCCAATGTGCCTGAGTTGGTGTCCATTCACAAACTTCACCTTCATTGAACGAGAGAGCTGCAGAATGAAACAAGAAAGAAGAGTCAATAATTAGTGATGGTTACTAGGCTTCCAAACAGGCAGTATAAGGTCTCCAAACTAGTTGTTCTAAACCAGAAATAATTTGCCCAATCTATTTATCTTGACCAAATTTGAAGGATCATGTATCGAATTCTGATACTTTTCAAGAATAAACTAAAGTACATAAAGCAAGAAGCAGGTCTCTAACTCTATCTCCACTACAGAGTCAGAATACCTAGCTGCAGGTAGCTGTTGTGCACAGATTCTATGGATCAGACAACAGTTAAGGGACTATAATATCATTGCCAACGAAGTTCCTATCTGGTGTGACAACAATAGTGCTATTGCAATAACCAACAATCCGGTTTTGCACTCAAGGACGAAGCACATTGACGTTAAGCACCATTTCATTAGAGACCATGTGCTTAACAAAAGGGTTAGAGTTGAAAGAGTCAGCACAGACTACCAAATAGCTGACATCTTCACTAAACCATTGCGGAAGAAAGATTCTAGAGCCGAGCAGAGACCTTGGATTACTAGATTGGGAATCTAGATCAAGCAAGTTAAAAGAAGGACGGACCCCGAATCACTTAGCCGATGCAAAGTAGAAGACGAAGGCCAGACGAAGCAACTTAGCTGTTCATAATACCAAAGTAGAAGTCAACTCACCATTGCAGAGTGGTCAGCAAATAACAAATCAGACCAGCTAAGTTTTCTAAACTGACCTCTAAATTTTTAATTATTATCTGCCACATTTATAATATTAATTTTGGCTAACGAAATGGCATTTAAATATACATTTTTATAAGCCAAGTGGCAATTTTAATACACGCATCAAACGCCTATTAAATCAACCTCTACGATGGCCAATCAGAATCAACCGTCGAATTTTAAATTGGGCCACCGATTCAAATTTGAAATTCAAAAGAATATCAAAAGGCGTACCACCGTTCAAATATATAATAAACTAATACAAACGTCTTTTCATCTTCTTTATAAGGAAAGAAGACCTTTCACTTTACTCTTTACGCTTACAGAAACCCTAGATATTTCAGAGCAAAAATATACACTAAAATCCTCTATTTGCAGAAATGGCATCTTTCGAAGGAGTGGATTTGAAGGCGGTGAAAGACCAGATAATTTTCTCGATGGTTGTCGACTTTGAAGGTTTACTGGAAGCCAATCTGGAGGACTACGACATGCTCAATCTGATTCGGGCAATGAAGCTTAATGGGATCTACCCATTTCTCAACATCAACCCGCAACATTTGTTCAAAGAGGATGTCGTTGAGTTCTATCGCAAAGCTTATCTGATTCAAGACGGGATTCATAGCACAGTGGGTGGAGTACCAGTCAGCATATATCGAGAGACGATTCGTTCTGTCTTCGGGATGAAGCACCGTGGTTTAGCGATCGAAGCTCTCAAGCAATCCTCCGCCGAAACCTGGAAAAAGATTAAAGTCTTAAATATCCCGGAAAAATTGAAATTTACAGCCAAGAGGAATGAACTAAAGAGGATTTACCGTGTTGCGTTGGATATTACCAACAAAATAATAATGGGGATGGCGGGCAGTTATGATCAACTGTCATCGTCGAAGTTTATGGTGTTGGGTGAATTGATTCAGGAAGATGAAGTTGATTGGGCAGACTACATCTTCAGGCAACTCGTGCGAGAGGTGAACAAGGTCGAGTGGCTTGACGATGAGAAGAAGTTCAAAACAAAGCTGGCGTTTGGAACGCATCTCAGTTGGTTTTTGGAGAAGACCGGAGTGGCTAAGGGAAACACTGACCCCTTCCATCCCAATAAAAGGCTTGGTCATATGGACCATGAGAAGAAGAAAGTCGGAGGCACTGGGAAAGCAGCTCAGTTGTTGAAGGAGCTGCCGGACTCAAGAACATACCCAAGATACTACTCATCAGGAGAGTCGGACAGACCTGCAGCTGATATCCCAACTGCAGTCGGGGCCGACACCGAGTCCGACGATACACCCATTGCAGTCAGATTCAAGAGACGGGGACCAGCCCCAGAAGGACCCTCTACCCAGCAGTCATCACCGGAACCCTCTCCTAAGAGGCCAAGGAAACTGCAGTTTAGCAAGGGAGAGCAGTCTGAACACCTTGCCAGCCCCTCAGTTCGATCACCAATTCATCCGGAAGACCTGCCTGCACCAGACACCATTGAAACTCGGATTGTACCTGTTCTCACCCCCCCAGTCTACATATCCGAAGAAGAAGAAGCAGGTCTCATAATCTCTATTCCTGAAGCTGATTATACTTTTAACCTTCTAGAAAATAATACTTTCAACCTTTCAATTGAACAACTCCAGCTTGTTAAGCCACAAGCAGTAAAACACTCTTTTGTACACATTTTTGAAGAATGGAGATTTTTCAAGACTATGACTTTTACAAATCTTCAAACCTACATTGCAACTAGTGGTTGGGAATATCTCCAAGCCACTGAGGAGGTTCTGATTGAATTTTGCAAAGAATCAGACTTAGTATTAATCCTCCAGGATAAATGGTTCATGTCCCATTTTAAAACAAACATGGACCACTTTATCCATTCTATCATGCTTTGCATTTTTGATGGTTCTTTTGGAGAGGAGGAGGAGGAAGTTGAAAAAGAGATTAGGATTGAAGAGGTAGATGGAGATAATGAAATTATTGATTTGGTGGTTGAAGAAGAAGAAGAGAGAAAAACAGAAGAAAATATTCCAGTTGAAAATCAGCCGGAAGAAATTAAGAAGACAGAAGAATTGGCTGATGAAGGAGATGAAGAAGAAGGATAAGAGGTAGATCAAGAAAAAGATGAAGAAGAAAAGGAGGATGAGGATGATGAAGGAGAAAAGAAGGAGCAGGATGATGATAAGAATGATGATGATGATGATGATGATGATAATGATGATGGAGGAGATGCAGGAGCAGAAAAATAAAATGAAAAAGAAAAAGATGAGGAAGAAGGAAAAGAAAACTCTGAAGAAAAGGAAGAAGAAGAGAAAGAGGAAGAGAGAGAAGAAGACAAGGATCCAGAACCAGAGCCGGAACCAGAGCCTATTCACGAAGCTGCAGATAAGACTGTGGTACCTGCCCAGTACACCAGCCTAGATGCAGAGATGGCTGAAGACTCCAGGTCAGGGACCCCGGAGAAAACCCCCTCTGACCTACTAGCTGCAGACAGGAGCCTGCAGTCTAGTGGTTCCTTTGCAGAAAGCTCAGGAGAGCACTCTCCATCAGCTCAGATATCCCCTACCATGACTCAGCTGATCAGGCAAATCGTCAAAGATACTATTGGAGAGCTGCTATCATCTCAGGACACTCCTGACCTTCAATCAATAAATGCCAAAATAGACACTCTTCTACAGAGGGAGATTCCTCAGCCCCCTCCCCCTACCAACAACAGAATGCCATTTGGCATGTCTGATTGGATGAGCAAAATGGAGCAGCAATTAACTATCCTTGTTGATGCTGGCAAAAAGGGGGAAGAGAGAGTTCAGGGGGAAGAGAGAGAAATTAGAATCAAGAAGAAGCAAGATGTCCTTCAAATTGAAGGACCCTCAAGTCTGAAGAGAAAGGAAGCTGTGGATCCAGATGACCAGGCTGACCAGCCTGAAGGAAAGAGAAGGAGGACTAGAGGAGGCTTTGGGCCTACTCTAGGATGGGA
Source organism: Orobanche coerulescens (assembly GCA_033398695.1). Taxonomy (NCBI): domain Eukaryota; kingdom Viridiplantae; phylum Streptophyta; class Magnoliopsida; order Lamiales; family Orobanchaceae; genus Orobanche; species Orobanche coerulescens. The sequence continues at coordinate 186,621,540 of CM065807.1, read as the reverse complement.
AGGGAAGGAGCTGTGGTATGTTGAGGACTTTATTCCGTTTGAAGCTCTTGAGATGTGGGGATCTGCAAAGAAGAGGTTCATCAAAGACTATTACATCTGGGAACTACTCCAGGATGATAAACTCTCCCCACAAGAAATTTTCATAAACTTCATGGAAGAAATCCATTCGAAGCTTTGGGCTATTCTGAAGAAGCACGCTAAAGATCAAAATGCTTATCCTATGATTCCCTCATTCAGAGCAGAGGAAGCACCGACCCATCTGGATGGTGAACTCAATGAGTTAGCGCTTCAAAGAGAGATCAAGAAATTGTGTCTTGAGAACAGATTCACATCCCAGCAAGAACAAGACTTCGCAGCACTTGTTGTAAAGAGGAAATATGGTCTTGCTCCAGTCAAGATAAGACCAATTGGAGCTAAGCTATTCAAGCCTGCCAAACAGCCTATTCGCAGAGGCAGAGGAAGAGGCAGATGACTTTATACTTGTAATTTTATTTTCTGTACCTGTAAAAACCTTCTTGTAAAATTTCAAATAAACAAGTCAGAAAATTTTATAACAGTCTGTTGAATGACAATTTCCAGTTGTCTCAATATTAGACTGATTTTAGTTTGTGTCTTGCACTTAAGTGCAGACTTGGTCATTTGATTCCTTACTTAAGAGTTTTGCCATCATCAAAATAGGGGGAATTTGTTAGGAATACTTGTTAGATTTTGATGATGTCATTAATATAAAATCAAATGTTTATTACTTGGCAAAATGTAAGGAAGAACCAAATGAGTATCTTCCATAAGCCAAAATATGTTAAGTATAAAAACTTGGCAAAATGTAAAGAAGAACCAAATGAGTATCTTCTGTAGGCCAAAAATTAGTTACGCTGAAAACGGAAAAATACTAAGTACAGCTTAGTCCATCAGAGAGGAACAGCCGACTCCAGTCAGAGTAGCTCTGGTCAACAAAATTTATCAGAGAAGTTTGACCAGCATCAATGAGGTACCTCGGGAATTCACCCGACTGATAAGTCACAAACAAAGTGAGCAATGAGAGGACCTATCTGCAGAGATGTTAGTGCATATCACCACTCAAAGCAAACAAGTACTCCAAGTCCACGTCAGCATGCATTGAAAAGTCAAGTATTACGGAAAGCTCACATGCAACGTGAAGAGACAAATTGGAGTGATTCCCGCAAGAGATATGATTTAAATAAATCATCCAGACCCACCTTAAAGACTTTAATCCTTTTATATTCAAAAGATTCGGCGCTCACATGCAGAAGTCTTCACAACGGTCGGAAGATAAAATTAAATAATGGGAATCCATCCTTGCAACGTTCAGAAAGATTAAACAATGAAGTCTCCCTCCAACGGACGGATTTGTTCAAAAGATTTGCAACGGCTACAAGGAAAAAGCTCAGAGATCGTGACCTATACATATCCGAAGATTTGAAACTGAGCAACTACCGATGCGAACATACATTCTAGCGATCAAAGCAATCAAGCAATCTAAAGCAATCAATAGCATCGTGAAAAAAGCAGATCTAAAAGTTCATACTTAAGGAAGCTCTTAAGTTGGAGAAGACAAAAACTCTTGTCTATAATCTTGAGTACGGGGTACTTCACTTTGGTTGAAGTAAGAGCGTAAAGGCATCCGAGGATCGAGGATCAAGAGGTGCAAGGCGATCAGTGTGTACAACGGCACGGATTTCCACGGTTGGAAGTCATTGTAGTGTGGTTTGAATCAACGTAATATTTATCCTTTGGTTGAAAATTATAGTGAATTCATCTCCAACTGGTTTGGAGAAAAGTGGATTAGTAGAGGATTACCCCACCTCTGAGACCACTATAATTGCCTGTGTTATTTACTGCATCATACCTTAACTGCTGCATACATTGTTAAGTGTTTCATTAAGTTAATTTCTATTCGTCATCAGCTGACTTCCGCACATATCCAAGAACAAACGACTCTAAGTCATTTGTTTAACTATCAGCTGAAGAAACTCACTCTTCGTGAAAAAGAGTTCAAGAGTTTCAACAAGTCTATTCACCCCCCCTCTAGACTTGTTCCTGGACGACTTGTGACCTACAATATATATATAAACTAACAAACAAACACAATATATATAAACTAACAAACACACACAAACTCACACGGTCTACACACATTCACACACAATTCACATACAGACACACTATCCTGCACACAAACACACACACACACACACACACATATATATATATATATATATATATATATGTATACTTCCTCCGTTCTTTTATTATTGCAATGTGTTGACTATTACACTGTTCACATACTTTCTTTTGACCATCTTTTGTGATTTATACATATGAAAAAATATAGTCATGTGACATCTTGTTAGATTCATCTCGAAATATGCTTTCAAAATATCAACTCATTATAATTTTTAAAAATAAAGAATTGAAGATATTTATAATCAAAGTTGTGCATTGGCAAGGGTGAAAGTCCAGATGTTGCAGTTATAAAAGAACGGAGGTAGTATATATATAGTACACACACAAACCATATATTGTACAAACAACACATATACACCAGCATATATATATATATATAATACATATATATATATACAGTTTACACACTTAACACATACCACGCATACACAACACATACCTCACACACAGACTTACACCTTCAACACACATACACGCATTCAAACACACAAACGCACATTCAAACATGAACACCATACACACACGACTTCACACACAAACACACACAGCTGTGTTTACACACACGGCCTGTCGAGCCCAATCTAAACCCGACAGCCGAACCCAGATCTTCACCGAACCAAAACCACAAATACAAACACACATATAACTGCATCAAACCACCATCGGCCGTCACCAACGGAAACCATAAACCCGTCATCGGAGACCATGAAGAAAACTCGTCGCTTGAGCTCCACCTTGCCGGAACTTCGAAACTCGAACAGCCCGACTGGGCTCCCACAGTTCCGGCCCATCTCAAAGGTTTGGCTAGATCTATGTTTTCTCCAGTCGAAAGCCGTCATACCATTGTCCAGCTCCAGTTGTTATCACCGAAGACGTCAGCCCGTCGCGTTGACCTCCGTGATTCCCCTCAGCCGAAACCCATCTCCTCCGACCAAATCTATGCCATGATCTCAGTGTCTCGTCGTTCGCCGCCATCATTTCTCATGTCGCCGGATCGATTAAAGAAAAGGGGCGGATGAGAGGGAGAGAGAACTGTGAAGGAAGGGAGAGAAGGGGCAGACGAAGGGAAGAAAAAAAAAGGTCCGTGATGTGAGGGGAGGGAGAAGATTAATAATAAGAAAAATAACACTTAATGATTAAGTGAGGAAAATATTAAAATGGGCTATTTGATCCTATCAGAAATGGATCCAAATTTTCTATTCGAATGCTACATCGTCGTTTCTAGTCTACGTTAGCCGTTTAATTATTCTGTAATAAAATAAATCTCTATTAATTCTAGATCATTTGATTGGTTATCAAATTAATTCTCATTATGTCCAATAACACCAATATCCCATCAATATTCAGTCTAATGCCAAAAGAATCCGTCTGATTTTCAATTAGTCGGCTAAAAAAAGAAAAAAAAAATAATTCCGGTAAAATTCTAATTAAAATTTCTGGATATTACATACTATCCCACTTAAAATAAGTTTCGTCCCCAAAACTTGCCATGTCATCCTCTATCTCACTGTAACATCACTCCCATTATGCATACGAACCGTTCAGCAATATCAGCAATCTCATGATTCGATCGCCACGATTTGACATACTCAAAAGTGGCAACTATGTGGTAGCAATATATATCTCGGCTCCGAGGCATCTTTATATGATGATTTGTAATCCCAAGTATCACAAGATCATTAACACAATTTTTTTGTGTATCATAAGTCATGATCCCACAGTATTATGATACCTCGGGTAGCTTTATCAAAACTACAAACCATAGATCACAAACGCCTCACTTGAGCACACGACCCAAAACTACCCGATGAGGATGGCAACACGACAAATATCTCAAGCAACTTGATCTCACATGAATCACCTTAGTTACGACTAATCTCTCGTTTAAGCATTAAACTACGTTACGCACACTGTATCTTAACGCGCTTTAGATATAAAATTAGGATGCGCTAAGTGATTCAATTCAGTCCACACTTGGTGTGCGCTAATAATGACATTAACGTGCGCTAACCGACTCTTCTCAGAAAATTTCTCCAAATCCTAGTTTAAAGTTTAAGTCGAGTAAGATTTTTCATCTTTCACTATTTATTTATTTTTGAAAATGAAAATCACATTTTTGTTTTAAAATACAAAAAAAAAATATAGTGTGAAAGATTTTAAAATCGTATACTCGAGTTATTTGAAATTAATATCAAAGGGCTAAAACCATTTCTAAAATTTTTACAAATATGACAAGATTGACGACAGTGACATTTTATAAAATATCGGAAGTACTTCAAAACATATCTTTTTTATTCTGTCGCAAGGTTTCTATGAAAGTGCACGATCACTTTATCAAAACTCAAAGCATTTATAATTAAAAAATAATATATACACTAAGTCACTACTTATGCATACCGATAAAATAGTCACGACAATTTTACAGCTTAACTCAGATTGCAAAATACTTGTAAGTCACTTAAAAATACACGTGCAGCGGATATAGCTAACGACGAGCTTACATTGGGGTAGCAAGAAACAATTAATCAACTCTCTTCTTTGAAAATATACGACCGTCTTGTCCAAAATTTCAGAAACTTTTCAAAATCCATAGTAACCGCCGTTTAACTGTACTAGTGAAATATTTTAGAAGATATGATTTTTCACAACATAACCGAGTCTATGAAATTTTCAGAAATATTTTCAAATACACGCGCAACCAACACAATTATCAAAAGAACACGTTTGTAGCAATTAGCAACAATTAGTCAAACATACCGGATTTCCAAACACGTGCCCATCTAGAATTCAAATCATCATACTATACGATACCACTCATAATTATAATCTTAGATTCAAACATACATTGAAACCATCTGTTTGTGTTTCCAACAATCTCTGCTGTCAATACGCCTCCTGGAACACATTAATGTCCAGAAATTTCCACAACACGTTGTTCCAATCAAGACTCAATCTGCCTGTTTATCCCAGTTGCTACACACATGATATACCACAAGTATCAACGGTTTCTATCTTACTTCTTACTGGCAAACAAAATTATGGAATACAAAATATAAAATATAATATAAAAAGAGAGACTTACATCCACAGGTCGCACGAAGAAGACGGTCGCCCACGATACTAATCTCAACGGATATTACGAACGACATGACATGACAACGCACAAGTCGACTTGTTAACCGAACACTTGGACGACGCAACAAAACACGACTCGACTAATCACGACTCGACTCGACCCGACAGCCTAGGTTTCCACAACCTAAGCTCCGATACCATAAATGTAACACCCCCAGAATCCACCGAGAATATTACACGCCGTAGACCCCTTTATAGAGGGATCTACCAGGCTAATGTAATATCCGTATTTTTCTTTCCCTTGTATTTTCGTTTTTGGTGTATTTCTCGATCGTAGTGACCCTCGTGTACTTCTCAGCGTGTCCTTCCTGTCAAACTGTTGAACTGTATTCTCGTTATTGTTGTGCGGAACCGCCGTTTCGGGGTTGCCGTGGATCCATTTCGTGTTATTAGTCCCCAAATATTGATTCCTATCGTTTTATTCTCTTTCCGGATCATTTTTATCATTTTGGGACCCAAAGAGGGGTGTGGGCCGCGGCACAAGGTGCGTGCGCCGCGGCACACAAATTTCTCCAATTGTTGGTCGAGCGATCTGTACTGTGTGCCGCGGCACACCCATCCGGTGCCGCGGCACACTCGTGTGTCTTCTGCGACCTAAACCCAAGCCCATGCCGTGTGCCGCGGCACACGCTGCTTGCGGCACAATGCCAAAACACAGGCGTATTTTCTTGGCACATGCGGCACACTTCAGTGTGCCGCGGCACCTGCAAGCGATCAGCTGTGCGGCTCGTCTTTATTAGACGAAATCGGCCGACTTCTTCTCCATTTTCACCATCGCGAGAGAGAGTGAGAGAGAGGGAAGGGTTCTTCATCTTTATCCATTGAGGGTCGATTTTCACCATTTTTATTCGGTAGTGGGCAGGAAATCAATCTAGCGCGTGTTCTACGGATCTTGGTACTTGAATCTCTAAGGTAATATTCTAAAACCCTATTTTCGATTAATTTGGGGTTTTGGGTTTTTCTTCCGATTCGTTTCGTTTTGGTTGGTGGATTCATGATGTATACGATTGATATTGTTAGTATCTTTAGTTTTCCTACGGATTCATGGATATTTTGTGGATTTTACGGAATCGAAGGGTTTGGTTGTGGTCCGCCCTCGTTGTTATTTTTGGTATGAATATACATGAATCGTAGGCGGGTTTAGGGTGTATTCTATTTCCGTAATCGTCTAGAGTTGGTTGTGATTGTGTTATTCGAATCGTTAGGTTCATTCGCGGTTCCTTGCGGTCGTGTTCAACTCTTCCGTTCGTTCGTGTCATCGTCTATTTAACCGAGGCAAGTATCCTTATGAACTTACAATCTTGACATAGTAGTTTTGTATGAGAAATTGTGTGTGTGTGTATGCTCACTACGGGTTAGACTCGGCGGGGTCTCGGTAGGGGTCACGGAGGTGTGGATCGGCGAGCTTTGCTTTTAACCACTACGGGTTAGATCCGACGGGGTCTCGGTAGGGGTCACGGAGGTGTGGATCGACGGTTAAGCTGTGGTGAATTTTACAAATGTGATTTGATATTGGCATTTAGAAATGAGTGTTTTGAACGGTTTTCTCTATTGCATACATTTACTATATGTGTAAGATGTAAGTTGTTCATCAGTTACTTGTACTAGCGTAATTGCTAACCCCTGGGGACCCGTTCTCGGGAAATTCGTTTTATGAATTTGGTCGGGTTCATCGAGACGAAGCGGGCGCTGGACGATACGGATGATGGCCGTGCGTGATGATTGTGCACGAGTGACGTTTTAGTGTCTTTTACCTTTTTATCTTTTGTGGTTTTGAACTAATAGTTGTACTCGAGTACTTAAGGGGTTCTTGTTCGTTCGGATTGTATTGTTGCTTATTATGTTGTATTGGATGATGATGTTATATTGGCCAGGTTGAGCGGGTGAATTATCTGTTTTGCGTCTTTATGACATGGTATTGTTCATCGTCTATGTGAGTCGATGAGTATGATCTTTGTTCGACTGGTGGGTCCCATATAGGGATCCACGGCGGCTAATATACCTCGAATATCTTGAGGGTGTTACGAAAATGGTATCGAGCTCTAGGTTTATGGATACCTAGGCTTGTCGGTTTATTGGGTCTTGTGGTGTTTTGTTTTGCACATCATCGTCACGCTTCCATGATTAGGTACTACCGGTGTCCGTAAGTTTTCCTTCCTCTGTTCATTAATTCCTTGTATCGTACCCTTGATTCTCGACTTGTGATTGTTCTTTTATTGTCGATCCTCGTATGGCTTTTGCTACTTATTTAACTCCGGTATGGATCTTTGGAAGAGGTCGTGGTCGCGGTCGTGGTCGTGGACGCGGCCCGGGGCGTGGGGCGGCCGGTGGGGCGGCCACGTCACGATCTTGAGGCCCGTGATCGGCGACCGTCATAGCCATGCTTCTTCTCGAGCGTGCCGATCTTGGTATTGCGGCCGTTATGCAAAAATGGTGTACCAAATGGCGGCAATAGCTCGAGCGGTTGAGAACCGGATCGAGCCCATGCTAATCGGGCGGAGCGGACGTTGGCTCCAAGATGTCATCAAGATGCATCCTCCTCGGTTTTGGGAGCTTCGGACCCGATTGGGTAGGAAGGGTGGATCAAGGAGATATCTAAGGTCTTTGTTGCCACTAATCGTCCGAGGACCGTAGAGTCCCTATTGCTCAATACTTTCTCACGGGGACGCCACGGACGGTGGGAGGCCGTTGGGCCCAAAGATCATCTTTGCTTCGTGGTGAGTTTCAAGAGTTGATGGAGGCGAATATTGCCGTGGCGATCGGACAGGCTCGGGTACATGCTTTTATGATGCTCAACCGCGGGATATCCCGTATCTCAAGCTATTGCTGATTTTAATAAGGAGTTGGGTTATGTGAAGACCCAAGTTGTCGAGGAAGCGACAAAATTTTCCATTTCTCCAGACGGATGAAGTTGCCGATTCGGGACTATATGTCGGGCTCGTATGCACTACATTGAAAGATTACAGGCGGGGCCCTTGCTTATGATATGTCCGTGGCGAGTGAGGCGGCCCGCGAGTAAGAAGCGAAGTCCGCGGAACTTTTCGGGCCACAAGAGTGGGGGTCGGCAGAGATCCCAATCTGCTAACTTCCCCGCCGACGGTGGTCGGCTCGTTCACTGGGGTCCTCGTGGAACTACCGGTGCTCCTTTTCGTGATGTGAAGTGTTTCAATTGTGGTCGTACAGGCCACATCGGTCGTACTTGTTTGAGCCCTTTGCCGACGTGTAATCAGTGTGGCGGCTAGGGCCACAAGGCCTACGTGCGGAGAGGGAGAAAATTCGTGGTGCCGGGCTTCCATTCCGGCACCTAGGGAACCAAGTGTGAATCGAGATCGTTGCTCCTCAATCCCCGCCGAGTGCTAGTCGGGGAGAGGTCGGGTCGATCCTCTAAGGGGAGCTTCCGGTGTCGGCTCGGCCCACCGCGTGTCTATGAGATGCGGAAAGCCGATGATCCAATGGCTACCGTAGCGGCAAGTACCGTTTATATTCTTTCTCATCTGTCGGTGTGCTTTTCGATTAGGTGCTACGCATTCGTTCATATCTTTGGATTGTGTACGCCGTTTGAGTCTCGATTGTTTGATGCCTTGTGAACCCTTCATCGTTAAGCTTCCTAGCGGTGATAGGATCGTTGGTGATCGGGAGGTTCGAGGCATTACGTATTTATTTGTGAGAGGACTTGGCCCTCTAATCTTATTGTTGTGGATATTGAGGGTGAGGATTTGATTCTCGGGGATGATTGGCTCGAGCGGCATGGCGCAATCATGAACTACCGCACGAGGATCATCACCATGTTAGCCGAGGATGGCACCGAGCACTCCTTCGCCGGGCGAAAGAGGGGGAACCAGAAATTCTTCATTAACGCCTTGAAGGCGATGAGTCTCCTGCGAAAGGGGTGTACTGGTTATTGGTGTTATGCCTTGAAGGCGGAGGATGGTGGAGTCGAGCTTTCGTCGATTCCAGTCGTTAATGAGTTTCCGGATGTATTTCCTGACGAGCTACCGGGATTGCCACCGGAGCGCGAGGTCGAGTTCGCTATAGAATTAGAGCCGGGTGCGGCTCCTATTTCGAAGGCGCCCTATCGCATGGCACCTTCAGAGATGTCCGAGTTGAAGAAGCAGTTGAGTGAGCTTCTTGAGTCGGGGTATGTTCGACCGAGCGCCTCGCCTTGGGGCGCACCGGTCCTGTTTGTGCGGAAGAAGGATGGTTCACTACGTTTGTGTATCGACTATCGCGAACTAAACAAGGTGACCATCAAGAACAAGTATCATTTGCCGAGAATTGACGACTTGTTCGACCGATTGCGGAGCCGCAGATTCTCGAAGATTGATTTGAAATCGGGGTACTATCGGCTCACGGGTGAGAGAGTCCGATGTGCGAAGACGACTTTTCGGACGAGAGACGGACATTATGCGTTTGGAGTTATGCCTTTCGGGTTAACTAATGCGCGGCGGTGTTCATGCGATTGATGAACAAAGTTTTTATCGAATATTTGGATTAGTGTGTCGTCGTCTTCATCGACGATATTCTTTTTTATTCGATGAACGAGGAAGAGCATGCCCATCATTTGCGGATAGTGTTTGACATTTTGAGGGCCGAGCAACTCTATGCGAAGTTCTCGAAATGTGAGTTAGTGAAGGAAGTGATGTTTTTGGGTCACGTGATTTCAGTAGAGGGGTTCGTGTAGATCCGCAGAAGATCGAGGCGGTGTTGGAATGGGCACCGCCCAAAAATGTGAAGGAGGTCCGTAGTTTCTTGGGTTTGGTGGCTACTACCGTAGGTTCGTCGAGGTTTCTCGAATCGGCTCGACCACTTACACGATTGCTCCGTAAATCAGAAGTTAAATGCGGAATGACGAGAGCGATTGATTTTGAGGAATCGAAGAAGCGTTTGACTTCAGCCCCGGTTTTGGCGTTGCCATGTGGCAACGAGGGTTTCGCCGTTTATAGCGATGCTTCGGGTCAAGGTCTTGGGTGCGTATTAATGCAGCACGGCAAGACCATTGCCTTTGCGTCGAGACAGTTGAGGCCGTATGAGCTTAACTACCCTACTCACGATTTGGAGTTAGCGGCAGTCGTATTTGCGCTCAAGATTTGGCGTCACTATCTTTTCGGCTCTACATGTCAGATTTTTACCGACCATAAAAGTCTGAAATACATATTCACTCAGCGGGAGTTGAATATGAGACAGAGGAGGTGGTTAGAGCTGATTAAGGATTATGACCTCGAAATCCTTTATCATCCGGGCAAGGCGAACGTCGTGGCCGACGCCTTGAGTCGGAAACCGATTGCATTGCGATCGCTTGAGATCCTTACGTCTCAGTCCGAGCTTCGGCGAGCTTTAATCGAGTTAGATGTTGAGGTTCTGTTGCCCGGAACTGTCGGACAATTTCGTGCTTTGGAAATTTCGTCGTCTTTGATCAATGAGATTAAGCTGAAGCAGTCAGAAGATCCGATGATTACTCAAATCCGAGAGAACGTTCTTAAAGGAAAGTCTCCTGGATTTGTGATTCACGAGGATGGTGTTTTGAGATTCCAGAGTCGGCTTTGTGTGCCGAACGACCCAGAGTTGAGACAGAGTATTTTGTGTGAGGCCCATTCCACACCCTATTCCGTTCATCCTGGTTCGAGTAAGATGTACAAGGACCTGAGGAGGAACTTCTGGTGGAATGATATGAAGGATGAGGTCGCACAATTTGTAGCGAGATGTTTGACTTGTCAGTAGGTCAAGATCGAGCATCGGCCGACAGTGGGCTTTTGCGATCACTTCCGTTCCTAATGGAAATGGGAAGATATATCGATGGATTTCGTTACGAGTTTGCCGAGATCGAGGTCGGGCATGAATATGGTATGGGTGATTGTTGATCGCTGACCAAGTCGGCACATTTTCCGGGCATCAAGGACACTTGGGGCCGGAGAAAGCAGCTCATGTGTTTATCGCGCAGATTGTGAGACTTCACGGTACTCAAGTCTATTGTTTCGGATCGTGATGGTCGTTTGTATCGCACTTCGCGGGCGGTGCATAAGGCGTTGGGTACCGGTTGCGTTTGAGTACCTCTTTTCATCCCGATCGGATGGGCCGGTCGAACGCACTATCCGGGCGTTCGAGGACTTGTTGCGTGCATGTGCTCTCGATTGGAGTAGTGACTGGAGGAACATTTGCCGATCGAATTCACGTACAATAATAGTTGGCACGCGTCGATTCGGATGGCGCCGTACGAGGCCCTTTATGGCGGCGATGTCGATCACCGATTTGTTGGAATGAGGCGTCCGATTTGGTGGGACCGAGCCGGATGTCGTTTTAGAGACGAGGCGGAAGATAGGATTAATTCGGGAACGGATGTTGGCGCCCAGTCGGCGAAGTCGTATGCCGACGTCCGTCGTCGACCTTTGGAATTCGAGGTGGGAGACCACGTTTTGCTAAAGGTGTCGCCGACGAAGGGAGTTTTTCGTTTTGGGAAGAAAGGGAAGCTGAGTCCGAGATTTATTGGACCCTTTGAGATTCTCGAGCGAGTCGGTGAATTGGCGTACCGTTTGGCGTTACCTCCAGCCTTGAGTCATGTTCATAGCGTTTTTCATGTTTCCCAGTTGAGGAAATATGTCCCGGATCCTAGTCACGTCATCGATTATGGCGAGATTGATATTGCTGAGGATATTACTTTTGAGGAGCGTCCTTTGAAGATTTTGGAGCATCGTGAGAAACGACTGAGGCATAAAACCATCCCTTTGGTCAAAGTGCAGTGGTCGAGACACGGCGTCGAGGAAGCAACTTGGGAAACCGAGGATAGCATGCGGGCTAGGCACCCGGAGTTGTTTGCTTCTTAAGTTTCGGGACGAAACTTATTTTTAGAGGGGTAGAATGTAATATCCGTATTTTTCTTTCCCTTGTATTTTCGTTTTTGGTGTATTTCTCGATCGTAGTGACCCTCGTGTACTTCTCAGCGTGTCCTTCCTGTCAAACTGTTGAACTGTATTCTCGTTATTGTTGTGCGGAACCGCCGTTTCGGGGTTTCCGTGGATCCATTTCGTGTTATTAGTCCCCAAATATTGATTCCTATCGTTTTATTCTCTTTCCGGATCATTTTTATCATTTTGGGACCCAAAGAGGGGTGTGGGCCGCGGCACAAGGTGCGTGCGCCGCGGCACACAAATTTCTCCAATTGTTGGTCGAGCGATCTGTACTGTGTGCCGCGGCACACCCATCCGGTGCCGCGGCACAGTGCCAGGCCGGTGCCGCGGCACACTCGTGTGTCTTCTGCGACCTAAACCCAACTGTACCGTGTGCCGCGGCACACGCGGGCTGTGCCGCGGCACAATGCCGAAACCTGGGCGTATTTTCTTGGCCTGTGCCGCGGCACACTTCAGCTGTGCCGCGGCACACGAAGCGGTCAACTGTGCAGCTCGTCTTTATTAGACGAAATCGGCCGACTTCTTCTCCATTTTCACCTGCATCGCGAGAGAGAGTGAGAGAGAGGGGAAGGGTTCTTCATCTTTATCCATTGAGGGGTCGATTTTCACCATTTTTCTTCGGTAGTGGGCAGGAAATCAATCTAGCGCGTGTTCTACGGATCTTGGTACTTGAATCTCCTAAGGTAATATTCTAAAACCCTATTTTCGATTAATTTGGGGGTTTTGGGTTTTTCTTCCGATTCGTTTCGTTTTGGTTGGTGGATTCATGATGTATACGATTGATATTGTTAGTATCTTTAGTTTTCCTACGGATTCATGGATATTTTGTGGATTTTTACGGAATCGAAGGGTTTGGTTGTGGTCCGCCCTCGTTGTTATTTTTGGTATGAATATACATGAATCGTAGGCGGGTTTCCGGGTGTATTCTATTTCCGTAATCGTCTAGAGTTGGTTGTGATTGTGTTATTCGAATCGTTAGGTTCATTCCGCCGGTTCCTTGCGGTCGTGTTCAACTCTTCCGTTCCGTTCGTGTCATCGTCTATTTAACCGAGGCAAGTATCCTTATGAACTTACAATCTTGACATAGTAGTTTTGTATGAGAAATTGTGTGTGTGTGTATGCTCACTACGGGTTAGACTCGACGGGGTCTCGGTAGGGGTCCACGGAGGTGTGGATCGACGAGCTTTGCTTTTAACCACTACGGGTTAGATCCGACGGGGTCTCGGTAGGGGTCCACGGAGGTGTGGATCGACGGTTAATTGTGGTGAATTTTACAAATGTGATTTGATATTGGCATTTCCGGAAATGAGTGTTTTCGAACGGTTTTCTCTATTGCATACATTTACTATATGTGTAAGATGTAAGTTGTTCATCTGGTTACTTGTACTAGCGTAATTGCTAACCCCTCTGGGGACCCGTTCTCGGGAAATTCGTTTTATGAATTTCAGGTCAGGTTCATCGAGACGAGCAATGACCGGACGATACGGATGATGGCCGTGCGTGATGATTGTGCACGAGTGACGTTTTAGTGTCTTTTACCTTTTTATCTTTTGTGGTTTTGAACTAATAGTTGTACTCGAGTACTTAAGGGGTTCTTGTTCGTTCGGATTGTATTGTTGCTTATTATGTTGTATTGGATGATGATGTTATATTGACCGGTTGAACCGGGTGAATTATTCTGTTTTGCGTCTTTATGACATGGTATTGTTCTGTCATCTATGTGAGTCGATGAGTATGATGCTGTTCAGCCTGGTGGGTCCCATATAGGGATCCACGGCACTGTAATATACCTCGAATATCTTGAGGGTGTTACAGAAAATGGTATCAGAGCTCTAGGTTTATGGATACCTAGGCTTGTCGGTTTATTGGGTCTTGTGGTGTTTTGTTTTGCACATCATCGTCACGCTTCCATGATTCCGGTACTACCAGTGTCCGTAAGTTTTCCTTCCTCTGTTCATTAATTCCTTGTATCGTACCCTTGATTCTCGACTTGTGATTGTTCTTTTATTGTACTGATCCTCGTATGGCTTTTGCTACTTATTTAACTCCAGTATGGATGCTGGAAGAGGTCGTGGTCGCGGTCGTGGTCGTGGACGCGGCCGGGGCGTGGGCGGCCGGTGGGGCGGCCACGTCACGATCTTGAGGCCGGCGATGCGGCGGACCGTCATAGCCATGCTTCTTCTCGAGGCGTGCCGATCTTGGTATTGCGGCCGTTATGCAACAAATGGTGTACCAAATGGCGGCAATAGCTCAAAGTGATTGAACCCGGATCAGGCCCATGCTAATCGGGGCGGAGCGGACCGTTGGCTCCAAGATGTCATCAAGATGCATCCTCCTCAGTTTTCGGGAGCTTCAGACCCGATTGGCTGGGAAGGGTGGATCAAGGAGATATCTAAGGTCTTTGTTGCCACTAACTGTCCCAAGGACCGTAGAGTCCCTATTGCTCAATACTTTCTCACGGGGGACGCCACGGACTGGTGGGAGGCCGTTGGGCCCAAAGATCATGCTGCTTCGTGGGCTGAGTTTCAAGAGTTGATGGAGACTGAATATTGCCCGTGGCGATCGGACAGCTCGGGTACATGCTTTTTATGATGCTCAACCGCGGGATATCCCCGTATCTCAAGCTATTGCTGATTTTAATAAGGAGTTAGGTTATGTGAAGACCCAAGTTGTCGAGGAGAGCGACAAAATTTTCCATTTCTCCAGACGGATGAAGTTGCCGATTCGGGACTATATGTCGGGGCGCGTATGCACTACATTGAAAGATTACCAGAGCAGGGCCCTTGCTTATGATATGTCTGTGACGGCGAGTGAGGCGGCCCGCGAGAGTAAGCGAAGTCCGCCGGGAACTTTTCGGGCCACAAGAGTGGGGGTCGGCGAGATCCCAATCTGCTAACTTCCCCGCGGTGGTCCGGCTCGTTCATTGGGGTCCTCGTGGAACTACCGGTGCTCCTTTTCGTGATGTGAAGTGTTTCAATTGTGGTCGTACAGGCCACATCGGTCGTACTTGTTTGAGCCCTTTGTCGACGTGTAATCAGTGTGGCACCGGCCACAAGGCTGCTTTCTGTGCGGAGAGGGAGAAAATTCTTGGTGCCCGGGCTTCCATTCCAGCGCCTAGGGAACCAAGTGTGAATCAGGGATCGTTTGCTCCTCAATCCCCGCGAGTGCTAGTCGGGGGAGAGGTCGGGGTCAGTCCTCTAAGGGGGGGAGCTTCCAGTGTCGGCTCAGCCCACCCGCGTGTCTATGAGATGCGGAAAGCCGATGATCCAGCGGCTACCGTAGCGACAGGTACCGTTTATATTCTTTCTCATCCTGTCAGTGTGCTTTTCGATTCCGGTGCTACGCATTCGTTCATATCTTTGGATTGTGTACGCCGTTTGAGTCTCGACTGTTTGATGCCTTGTGAACCCTTCATCGTTAAGCTTCCTAGCGGTGATAGGATCGTTGGTGATCAGGAGGTTCGAGACTGTTCTGTATTTATTTGTGAGAGGACTTGGCCCTCTAATCTTATTGTTGTGGATATTGAGGGTGAGGATTTGATTCTCGGGGATGATTGGCTCGAGCGGCATGGCGCAATCATGAACTACCGCACGAGGATCATCACCATGTTAGCCGAGGATGGCACCGAGCACTCCTTCGCCGGGCGAAAGAGGGGGAACCAGAAATTCTTCATTAACGCCTTGAAGGCGACGAGTCTCCTGCGAAAGGGGTGTACTGGTTATTGGTGTTATGCCTTGAAGGCGGAGGATGGTGGAGTCGAGCTTTCGTCGATTCCAGTCGTTAATGAGTTTCCGGATGTATTTCCTGACGAGCTACCGGGATTGCCACCGGAGCGCGAGGTCGAGTTCGCTATAGAATTAGAGCCGGGTGCGGCTCCTATTTCGAAGGCGCCCTATCGCATGGCACCTTCAGAGATGTCCGAGTTGAAGAAGCAGTTGAGTGAGCTTCTTGAGTCGGGGTATGTTCGACCGAGCGCCTCGCCTTGGGGCGCACCGGTCCTGTTTGTGCGGAAGAAGGATGGTTCACTACGTTTGTGTATCGACTATCGCGAACTAAACAAGGTGACCATCAAGAACAAGTATCATTTGCCGAGAATTGACGACTTGTTCGACCAGTTGCAGGGAGCTGCAGTATTCTCGAAGATTGATTTGAAATCGGGGTACTATCAGCTCCGGGTGAGAGAGTCCGATGTGCCGAAGACAGCTTTTCGGACGAGATACGGACATTATGAGTTTGTAGTTATGCCTTTCGGGTTAACTAATGCGCCGGCGGTGTTCATGCAGTTGATGAACAAAGTATTTATCGAATATTTGGATAAGTGTGTCGTCGTCTTCATCGACGATATTCTTATTTATTCGAGGAACGAGGAAGAGCATGCCCATCATTTGCGGATAGTGTTAGACATTTTGATGGCCGAGCAACTCTATGCGAAGTTCTCGAAATGTGAGTTCTGGCTGAAGGAAGTGATGTTTTTGGGTCACGTGATTTCAGTAGGGGTTCGTGTAGATCCGAGAAGATCGAGGCGGTGTTGGAATGGGCACCGCCCAAAAATGTGAAGGAGGTCCGTAGTTTCTTGGATTTGGTGGCTACTACGTAGGTTCGTGAGGTTTCTCGAAAGCGGCTCGACCACTTACCACGATTGCTCCGTAAATCCGAGAAGTTAAATGCAGAATGACGAGAGCGATTGATTTTGAGGAAGCGAAGAAGCGTTTGACTTGACCCGGTTTTGGCGTTGCCATGTGGCAACGAGGGTTTCGCCGTTTATAGCGATGCTTGGTCAAGGTCTTGGGTGCGTATTAATGCGGCACGGCAAGACCATTGCCTTTGTGTCGAGACGATTGAGGCCGTATGAGCTTAACTACCTACTCACGATTTGGAGTTAGCGGTCGTATTTGCGCTCAAGATTTGGCGTCACTATCTTTTCGGCTCTACATGTCGATTTTTACCGACCATAAAAGTTCAAATACATATTCACTCGGCGGGAGTTGAATATGAGACAGAGGAGGTGGTTAGAGCGATTAAGGATTATGACCTCGAAATCCTTTATCATCCGGCAAGGCGACGTCGTGGCGACGCCTTGAGTCGGAAACCGATTGCATTGCGATCGCTTGAGATCCTTACGTCTCGGTCAGGAGCTTGGCGAGCTTTAATCGAGTTAGATGTTGAGGTTACATTTGCCGGATCGTCGGACAATTTCGTGCTTTGGAAATTTCGTCGTCTTTGATCAATGAGATTAAGTCAAGCGATCGAGAAGATCCGATGATTACTCAAATCCGAGAGAACGTTCTTAAAGGAAAGTCTCCTGGATTTGTGATTCACGAGGATGGTGTTTTGAGATTCCAGAGTCGGCTTTTTGTGCCGAACGACCCAGAGTTGAGACAGAGTATTTTGTGTGAGGCCCATTCCACACCCTATTCCGTTCATCCTGGTTCGAGTAAGATGTACAAGGACCTGAGGAGGAAATTCTGGTGGAATGATATGAAGGATGAGGTCGCACAATTTGTAGCGAGATGTTTGACTTGTCAGTAGGTCAAGATCGAGCATCAGCGACCGGCTGGGCTTTTGCAGTCACTTCCCGTTCCGGAATGGAAATGGGAAGATATATCGATGGATTTCGTTACGAGTTTGCCGAGATCGAGGTCGGGCATGAATATGGTATGGGTGATTGTTGATCGCCTGACCAAGTCGGCACATTTTCTGGGCATCAAGGACACTTAGGGCCCGGAGAAACTGGCTCATGTGTTTATCGCGCAGATTGTGAGACTTCACGGTACTCCGAAGTCTATTGTTTCGGATCGTGACGGTCGTTTTGTATCGCACTTCTGGCAGGCGGTGCATAAGGCGTTGGGTACCCGGTTGCGTTTGAGTACCTCTTTTCATCCCCAGTCAGATGGACAGTCGGAACGCACTATCCAGACGTTCGAGGACTTGTTGCGTGCATGTGCTCTCGATTGGAGTAGTGACTGGGAGGAACATTTGCCGCTGATCGAATTCACGTACAATAATAGTTGGCACGCGTCGATTCGGATGGCGCTGTACGAGGCCCTTTATGGGCGGCGATGTCGATCACCGATTTGTTGGAATGAGGCGTCCGATTTGGTCGGGACCGAGCCGGATGTCGTTTTAGAGACGAGGCGGAAGATAGGATTAATTCGGGAACGGATGTTGACTGCCCAGAGTCGACAGAAGTCGTATGCCGACGCCCGTCGTCGACCTTTGGAATTCGAGGTGGGAGACCACGTTTTGCTAAAGGTGTCGCCGACGAAGGGAGTTTTTCGTTTTGGGAAGAAAGGGAAGCTGAGTCCGAGATTTATTGGACCCTTTGAGATTCTCGAGCGAGTCGGTGAATTGGCGTACCGTTTGGCGTTACCTCCAGCCTTGAGTCATGTTCATAGCGTTTTTCATGTTTCCCAGTTGAGGAAATATGTCCCGGATCCTAGTCACGTCATCGATTATGGCGAGATTGATATTGCTGAGGATATTACTTTTGAGGAGCGTCCTTTGAAGATTTTGGAGCATCGTGAGAAACGACGGAGGCATAAAACCATCCCTTTGGTCAAAGTGCAGTGGTCGAGACACGGCGTCGAGGAAGCAACTTGGGAAACCGAGGATAGCATGCGGGCTAGGCACCCGGAGTTGTTTGCTTCTTAAGTTTCGGGACGAAACTTATTTTTAGAGGGGTAGAATGTAATATCCGTATTTTTCTTTCCCTTGTATTTTCGTTTTTGGTGTATTTCTCGATCGTAGTGACCCTCGTGTACTTCTCAGCGTGTCCTTCCTGTCAAACCGTTGAACCGTATTCTCGTTATTGTTGTGCGGAACCGCCGTTTGGGTTTCCGTGGATCCATTTCGTGTTATTAGTCCCCAAATATTGATTCCTATCGTTTTATTCTCTTTAGGATCATTTTTATCATTTTGGGACCCAAAGAGGGGTGTTAGCGGCGGCACAAGGTGCGTGCGCGCGGCACACAAATTTCTCCAATTGTTGGTCGAGCGATCATGCGTGTGCCGCGGCACACCCATCCGCGGCACGGTGCGAGCAGTGCCGCGGCACACTCGGTCCGGCCGCGGCACACTCGTGTGTCTTCTGCGACCTAAACCCAGATGCAGTGTGCGCGGCACACGCGGGCTATCTTGCGGCACAATGCCGAAACACAGGCGTATTTTCTTGGCACGTGCCGCGGCACACTTCAGGTGTGCGCGGCTGCAAGCGGTCAGCATGCGGCTCGTCTTTATTAGGCGAAATCGGCCGACTTCTTCTCCATTTTCACCGCATCGCGAGAGAGAGTGAGAGAGAGGAAGGGTTCTTCATCTTTATCCATTGAGGGTCGATTTTCACCATTTTTCTTGGTAGTGGAGCAGGAAATCAATCTACCGCGTGTTCTACGGATCTTGGTACTTGAATCTCCTAAGGTAATATTCTAAAACCCTATTTTCGATTAATTTGGGGGTTTTGGGTTTTTCTTCCGATTCGTTTCGTTTTGGTTGGTGGATTCATGATGTATACGATTGATATTGTTAGTATCTTTAGTTTTCCTACGGATTCATGGATATTTTGTGGATTTTTACGGAATCGAAGGGTTTGGTTGTGGTCCGCCCTCGTTGTTATTTTTGGTATGAATATACATGAATCGTAGGCGGGTTTCCGGGTGTATTCCATTTCCGTAATCGTCTAGAGTTGGTTGTGATTGTGTTATTCGAATCGTTAGGTTCATTCCGCCGGTTCCTTGCGGTCGTGTTCAACTCTTCCGTTCCGTTCGTGTCATCGTCTCTTTAACCGAGGCAAGTATCCTTATGAACTTACAATCTTGACATAGTAGTTTTGTATGAGAAATTGTGTGTGTGTGTATGCTCACTACGGGTTAGACTCGACGGGGTCTCGGTAGGGGTCCACGGAGGTGTGGATCGACGAGCTTTGCTTTTAACCACTACGGGTTAGAT